>MCJB01051516.1:10185-28057 GCA_002018475.1 Nicotiana obtusifolia | reverse complement strand
ATTACGTTCTAAGAGGGATTTAGGGCATAAAATACTTACCCGATGTTTTTCTTGAAGTTTCCTCTCTATTTGTTTCCCACTTCTCTTTAATCTTCTTCTTAACAACTCCCACTTGTTTCTAAGGTGTAGTAATCCCTCTTTCTTGCAAGATTTACCACGAAATCCACGTTGCAAGTGTGTTTGGGGTTGATTTTCGGTGGTTCTTTGGTGTTTGGAATTGTTCTCAGTCGTGGGTTGTGTTTCGTATATCTGAAGGGCAAAATGAGCCCTAGGTCTTATTTAATTGGGTTAAAAATCAGCAAAAGGTTACTGAAATAGCCATTTTAGTGACCCTTATGCTGATTTCCTTTCTTTCTTTTACAAAGATTACTCTAACTTTTTCATACGAAGTCCGATTTGGACGATTCTTTTTGCTACGGCTCCGTAATTTCAAGACGGAGCTAATTCTTCAAACGAAATTGAATTTGGAGGTCGTTTGCTAATTTTAATATCAATTACACCAGAAAATCTGAGGTAAATGCTTTATAGAGCGGCGAATTTAGTTCCGTTGACCATTCAAAATTCACCCGAGACCCCCGGGACTTTATCCGAACATGCACACATGTTCTATAACCTCATTCAAACTTGTTCCAATCTTTAGAACACTAAGATGAACATCGATTTATCAGATTTGCCTTGAAAGCAATCTTTGGAACTCTAAGGATCCGAAATTCGATCCTTCGATCCGAACTCGACCAAACGAAGTCCGAATGGTCTGAAAATTTGCACGCAAGTCCAAAATTGCATAAGGAACCTACAGCAACTTTCGGAATTTCATTCCGACTTTCGGATCAAAATTCGACCTATCGACCGGAATTCCGAACTTCCTCGATTCAATTCTCACGTTGTTCGAGGTCTATTAAATATATTCCGGTAGCTCGTCTAAGTCATATATTCTATCCCGAAGCTAGTCGAGTCGTCGGATTTCAAATCCGAGCCTTCTAACTCAAAAGTCAAATCCATGATTGACTTTAGCGACTTAGACTTTCTTAAATGAGACCATTTGTCTCATATTCTTTCAGTCACTTCGAGTACATTTAACTCGACTTAATTTCACACAATATAAATAATGAAATAGCTCGGGGAAATAAAGTGAGTCATCACATTGACCTATACTACAATGCGGTCATCGTCACATAAAAGGTCATACCAGAGAGAATTACTACTAAAAAATTTGTTACCCTTCAAATTTTAAGTCCAAGAAGAAATTTGTGTCAGTTGCAAACAATGTGGTCATTCAAAAAGAGCACAGGAACAATCAATTTCAAAAAGATACAAGGGCGAACAATCATATAACTTCTACTATCCTCAAATCTTGTATGGATCACAATACAACATGTATTAACCTTTTCCCCTTCCCGGTATTCCCATATTTTGAATTTAAATGAAATTACCAAAATCTAAGTAATCTAAATTGAAGAACTAAGAAAAAAAAAAAACTAAAATCAGCATCTACTAGTGTTTATGGAATCATGGATTGAATGAAATAACTAATATTTCATTTAAAGGAAGGTGTGTAATGTCCTGATCCATACCTCTTTTTACCGCCTTGATAAACTCTAACGACTGAATTTCAAATTTTTGGCGGCCTTACCTCCGATTTGTGGTTTTGAATAATGTTAAGAGAGTAATTACTACGAAATCAAAGTATACGTAATTGGAAGTCTTGCAAAAAAAAATCCAAAACTTCAATTAATTACTTACCTTGTAGCTTTCTCCGCCGAGATCGTGAGCGCCTTAGAGAGAAATTACGATTACAGTGGACTAAAACGATATTTGAAGTCGTTCGGAACTTACTGATTTATTCGAAGGATCAATATAGTAGATTACTACACAGTAACAAAAGTGTAAATTCATTGAGCTATGACAGTAATGTACGACAGTTTTGAACGCGTCCATATCTTACCAACTTTTGAATTTACCTTTTCGTTTTTTGTAGTTTTATTTGCAACAACTTTAAGAATTGATACAACATTTTAATGGATTATAGGGGAAAACTACTATGAATAGTACCTCTCAAGTTAAAGATTAAATTGTAACAATCCTAAATCCACTGGTCCTGATGACACCTAACCTAACCTGCTAGGTAAGCCAACAGTCATATGATATTAATGAAAATAAAATAACATGGTCTAATAACTAAACAACGAAAGAATATCATAAAAATATCTGAGAATAAAGCCAAAATGCTACTACAACCAAACCCAAAATCTGGTGGTAACGAGTACACGAGCATTACTGAATAACAAGATACAAGCAAAATCCTCTAATACAACTATCTGAACAGAAAAAACATTAAAGATAGAGATAATGGAAAGAGAACTTCAAGGACTACGGACGATATGACAATTATCTCGTAGTCTCCTAAGGTCTGGCAACAACTCAAGTTTGAAAACCTTCTCGACCGGATGTACCTGGATCTGCGCACGAAGTGCAAAGTGTAGTATGAGTACAACCGACTCCATGTACTCAATAAGTAACAACACTAACCTTGGACTGAAAGTAGTGACGAGCTCAAGATAATAGTCAGATGCCAATACCAATAATCGATAATAGTTCAGAATATAAAGAATAACACGTAGAAACAGTAGTTCAATGATACCAAGTTCAGTTTGAACACATTTAAGAAATTTAGGCATGCTTTCAAGTATAACAGTTTAAGCCAAACACAGATAAAGTACGTCAATTATCAGTTAGCACGAGGAAAGTACATCTCTATGCCTACATGTCAAGTATACATGTCAACAATATTCACACTTAACACTGTACGAGTGCCGGGCATAATTGTCCATCATCAAGCACGCATATGTAATATTGTGCCTGTGCCCACTGCTGGCATGTCAGACTCCCGATGGGCTAATCCTGCCCAATCGCTAATCATAATCATTTAGCCCAATAGTGAGGTTTGGTGCACGCATCTCCCCAAAATAGTAACACTTATCCTAATATGGGCATGGCGTCGTGTCACATCAAAATCAGTACCAAACTGGCTCTAAGGAACAAACCCAGTCATTTACCGTTCAAGTCTTAGATAAACATATCTCAAATACTCAGTTTAACAGTATGACCCTTAAGCGGTATCAACAACATGTGAAGAATCAAATGAGGAGTACTGAGGTAGAGATATCATACACGGATATAGTAACATGACTGAGAACATGTGTGCAAATAAGGTATAAAACTCAGAAACAACATGAATAACTCTATCAAGTCTCAAACAATTAGCACTTAGCCTAGACATGATGTCTAACATGAATCACATTTCAAATAATCAAACAAGTAGAGGAAACACATGGATAACATGATATGATAACAACAAGCCCGGTAATAGCCTAAAGGCCTCCCCAAACCACGAACACACTGGTGCACACACACGCCCGTCACCTAGCGCGTACATCACCCCCAATTTTTTCGTATGACATAGTTCTCAAGGTTAAATACCCTTAAATCCGAGTTTAGATGTGTTACTTACCTCAAAGCGCACAACTCAATGCTCCAACAAACCCTTGCCACGCGAATCGGCCTGCGAGCTACTTGAATATAGCCAAAGCAACTTAATTCTATCAATAATAGCTATAGGAAACAATTCCAAAAGATAAATCTAAGGTCTTTAAGCAAAAATCAAAAAGTCAACCACAGGCCCGCACTCCAGAACCGGACAAAATTCACAAAATTCGAACACCCATTAAATTACGAGTTCAACCATACCAAATTCATCCAATTTTATCCATAGATCGACCCCCCAATCATCAATTCTTATTATCATACAACATAGTCTAAAATTCTCAATTTCTATCTCAAACACACACAAACTAGGTGTAAAAATCAATGAGTAATCGGTATTTATCAATAATTGTAATGACCCAATCAGTCATTTTGAGTATTATAGCTCTGTTCCCCCATTTATTGCTTATTCTATGTTCATCTGTAGTTATATGACTTGTCGGGGTGGTTGGTTTGGTTCCGGGGACGTTTCAGAATGAATTAGAACATTTAGTCCTAAGGTTGGAAGCTTAAGTTGAAAGAGTTGGCCGGATGTTGACTTGTATGTAAACTACTTCGAAAAAGAGTTTTGATGGTTCTGATAGCTCCGTATGAGGATTATAGACTTAGGAATACATCCGGTTATTGATTTGGGGGCCTATAGATAATTTTGGCTTGAATTGGCGAAAGTTGAAAAGTTAAAGATTTGGAAGGTTGAGAAGTTTGACCAAGAGTTGACTTTGTTGATATGGGCCTCAAATTTTGGTTCCAGGAGTTGAACCAGATCTTTCGCGTCATATATGATTTATGTACAAAATTTGAGGTCAATCGGAGTTGGTTTGATAGGTTTCAGCATTGATTTTAGAAGTTGAAAATCCATTTGTTTCAATAGGCTTGAATTGGGGCGCTATTCGTGTTTTGATGTTGTTTGATGTGATTTGAGGCTTCGATTAAGTTCATATGATGTTTAGGATGTGACGATATGTTTGGATAGGGTCTCGGGGGCTTCGGATATGGTTCGGATGGTTGGCAGAGCTTGGTTATACTTTGGCAAAGTGCTGAAGTTTCAGGCATCCGGTGCATTGGCACCTGTGGTGGGATTGGCCGCAAATGCGGCACTGCAGGTACGACGCCATGGTTGTAGGTGCGGAATGGAGGGGAGGTAGTGAGGTCCACAGAAGCATTAGAATTTCCGCAGAAGCGAAAGCGCTTCTATGATGAGGGGTCTGCAAGTGCAGAGTGAGGCAACTTGGTCTTCGTCGCAGATGCGCGAGGAGATCTTCAGGTGCGGATACACAGGTGTGGGCGAGGGGCCACAGAAGCTGTCTCGTAAGTGTGTGAATGTGGCTGCAGATGCGGCTGGTCGAGTGTTAAGTATTTTCCGTAGATGTGGATGTGTGACCGCAGAAGCGGTTCCGCATAAGCGATTCCGCAGAAGCGGAGATCGTGACCACAATTGCGGTTTTGCTGGGCAGAACTTAAAATTCGAAGGGTTGAATTTTTCTCATTTTTTGACTTGTGGAACTCGGCTAGGGGAGCTTTTGAGAGGGATTTCACCATAATTCAAGAGGTTAGCAACTTTTGATCATTAATATTGAATACCCATTGATTTTCCCACCTAGATTATGTGTTTTTGAGGTAAAATTTGGGGGATTTTGGACTAGGTATTGGAGAGCAAGATTTGGGGATTTGAGGGTCGATTTTTGGTTGGAATTAAATGATTTTAGTGTGGTTGGACTCGTTATTGAATGAATGTTTAGATTTTATGAATTTTGCCAGGTCTCGAGGCGTGGGCTCGGGGTTGACTTTTTGAATTTGGTTAAAGAACTTAGATTTATCGTATATGATCGATTCCTATAGCTTGTATTGATTATATTGAGTTATTTGTGATTAGATTCAGGTCATTCAGAGGCTGATTTGCGAGGCAAGGGTTTGTTGGAGCATTGAGTTGCACACTTTGAGGTAAGTAACACTTCTAAACTTGGAACTGAGGGTATAAATCCCTGAAAAATATGTTATGTGGGTGGTTTTGAGGTAACACACATGCTAGGTGATGGGCGTGTGGGCGTGCACTGTGGTAATCATAATCTGGGTGGATTTTATACTGTGTTGATATCAAGTCTTGTTTTATCCGTATAATTTCTACGTGTTAGAGTAACTGAGTTGTGATTCATGTTAGAAATAATATTTAGGCTATGTGCTTATTCTGTTGGGACCCGTTGAGGTTATTTCTACTGTTGAGTTATTTTCTTAAACTGCAATTATGCACTCAGTCATGTTTATTAATTTGCATATCATATCTCATTCTCTGTCATCATTCACTTTTACATCACATATTATTATTGTTTGGGTTGAGTAATAAGAGGTTGTGAGCCTTGGGACTTGAGAGACCGGTGACTGAGGTAGGCCGGAGAGCCGTATTATGAGTGTTATTGTGGATCGGGCAGCACGGAGCAATATGCCATATTGGCTTTATTACTATTATTATTATTATAGATCGGGTTGCATGCCGAAGTAGACTTTATGACTTATTTATTATTGTGGATCGGGCTGCACGCTGTAGTAGGCTTTATATTAGTGTTTGGGCAGGATCCGCCCCTCGTGAGTCTGACATACCAGCATTGAGCGCAGGCACAGTGATTTATATACACGTGCTTCGTGAGGGGCATTGATGTTAGGCACCCGTACAGTGTTGAGTAATTGTGTGTGATGAGTGGAAAATTGAGATAGACAAATTGAGTACTTATAAAGTGTGAGTATATGAGATTATCACTGTGATACATTACACTTGACACGCATATTTGACATGTAGGCATAGAGACGTAACATTCATCAAGCTAGTTGTACTTGACATATTTTGATTAGTGTTGTGCTTAAATTGTTGAACTTGAAAGCATGCCTAAATTTCTGTACTGTGAACGAGTTGAATATAGAAGTTTCTCTGAGTTATTACTATCATTCTCCTTATTATATATGTGTTTTCATTATTTTGGTTCTGACAGTTTCCTTCTGAGCTCGTTACCGCTTTCAGTCCAAGGTTAGTCCTGTTACTTATTGAGTACATTGGATCGATTGTACTCATACTATACTTTGCACTTCGTGTGCAGATCCAGGTACATCTGGACGCGGCGATTGCTAGATTTGGTGCTAGTACCTGCTCGGAGACTTTGAGGTAGCTACTATGATGCCCGCAGACCTGACTCTCCTTCCTTTCATTTTATTCAGTACTGTTCTATTTTCTCAAACAGTTGTACTAGAGTTTCAGACTATGTTGACGCTTAGTAGCTCATGTACTCAATGACACCAGGATTTTGGGATGATTGTAGTTGAGTTACATTTGTTTTTTATTAGTTATCTATGAGACTTTTCCGCTATTGAGCTTATTGAATAATATTTTAATTCTAATGCATAATTGTTATGTGATTGTCGGCTTGCCTAGTAATGCATCAGGTGCCGTTGCGACAGGTTGGGATTTTGGATCGTGACAAGTTGTTATTAGAGTACGTGGTTACTTAAATCTCACGAGTCATAAGCAGGTTTAGTAGAGTCTTGAGGATCGGTACAGAGACGTTTGTACTTATCGTCGAGAAGCTACTGAACCTTTAGGAAACTTCACTTTCTTATTTTCTTGTCGTGCGGATTTGTTGATTCCGAAAACTGAACTCCTATTATTGTATTCTCTCACAGATGGTGAGGACAAGTGCGACCGGATCAGGTGGACGATCACCAGTACTACCAACTAGGGCCGTGAGAGGCCGGGGTCGCGGTAAAGGCCGAGGTGCGGCTCGTAATGCACCTAGAGCAGCACCTATGGAGCAACTAGTTGCTCCAGCTTAGCAGCAGGTAGCAAATATGGTTGAGCCGGTGGGACCAGCTCACGCACCGGTTATGCCCATTGTGATTCCAGGCCTTCAGGAGGCTTTGGCCCAGATATTGACCGTATGCACGAGCCTTGCTCAGGCGGTTTCGGTTCTGGCTGCACCAGCCACTTCTCAGGCCGGGGGAGGTGCTCAGACTCTCGCCACTCGCACTCCGGAGGAGGTAGCTCAAGAACTCCAGACACTAGGGGTACTACCAGCCGAGCCGGTTACAGCTGCTCGGGCCCAGGTTGGCCAACCTCTAAGTGATGAGGAGCAGGAGAGACTAGAGCGGTTTGGGAGGCTTAAGACTCCAGAGTTCAGTGGGATTAAGTTAGAGGATGCTCAGGACTTTATAGATAGGTGTCAGCGGATCCTTCTCAGGCCGGGTATTTTGGAGACTAGTGGAGTTTCAATTACTCCTTTTTAGGTGACAGGGGCAGCCTATAAATGGTGGGAGGCCTATGAGTTGAGCAGTTATGCCAAGAGGGTATATCAGTGACATAGTACGAGATGAGATTTTTTAGAGTTGGCTCGTCACGCGATATGGTTGGTTCATATTGAGAGGGAGAGGATTAGGAGATTCATTGATGGCCTCAACTATGGACTGGTTTTCGTCATGACTCGGGAGATTGTGAGGGGTGTGAGGTTTGATGAGGTGGTTGATATTGCTAGACGCCTAGAGCTGGTTCGCAATCAAGAGTGTGAGAAGAGGGAGGCCAAGAGTCCTCGTAGTTCGGGTGGTTTTAGCAGTGCCTCATCTGGAGGACAGTCCCACCACAATAGGGGTCGTCCTTATAGGCCCGCTCAGATGGCTCGTCCGGTTTATTGGATGCATCAACTAGCTATGGTTCATACAATGCTCGTCTAGGTCAGTCGTCTTTCAGTGCCCTCTTAGCTCAGAGTTCATCCCGTGCTCCATCAGTTCTGGGTATGTTTGAACCAAGTTCTTCTAGTGGTTATTCTGGTTCTCGGGGTCCGACTCGGTCCCCGCCGCCATTATCTGATCAGAGTTGCTTCGAGTGTGGAGAGTTAGGGCATGTGAGGAGGTATTTTTCCCACCTTATGGGAGGTCTAGTTCAGCAAAGAGGCTAGGTTATGACTTTTGCACTGGATACTTCACCACCTGCCCAGCCAGCTCGGGGTGGGACCCGGGCAGCTTGAGGTCACCCTAGAGGAGGAGGTCGATCAGGTGGTGGTCAGGCTTGATGCTATGCTTTTCTCGCCAAGCCAGAGGTCGTTGCTTTAGATGTAGTGATCACAGCTATTATTTCAGTGTGCCACATAGATTCTTCCATATTATTTGACCCTGGTTCCACTTATTCATATGTATAATCGCACTTTGCTCGTTATTTGGATATGCCCCGTGATTCCTTAGTTACGCATGTTCATGTATCTACGCAGATTGTGGACCGTGTATATCGGTCGTGTGTGATGACTATTGGGGGACTGGAGACGAGAGTTGATCTTTTACTACTTAGTATGGTTGATTTTGACGTGATTCTAGGCATGGATTGATTGTCCCCATGTCATGCTATTCTGGATTGTCAAGCTAAGACTGTGACGTTGGTGATGCCGGAATTTCCTAGGATTGAGTGGAGAGGTTCTTTGGACTATGTTCCCAGTAGAGTGATTTCATATTTGAAGGCCCAACAGATGGTTGGGAAGGAATGTTTGGCATATTTGGCCTTTGTGAGGGATATTGGTGATGATAATCCTACCATTGATTCTGTTCCGGTAATGCGAGACTTTCCAGATGTGTTTCTTGTAGATCTGTCGGGCATGCCACCCTACAGGGACATTGATTTTGGTATTGACTTGGTGTCGGGCACTTAGGCCATCTGTATTTCACCGTATCGTATGGCACCAGCAAAGTTGAAAGAATTGAAAGAACAGCTTTAGGAGCTACTTGATAAGGAATATATCAGGCCTAGAGTGTTGCCTTAGGGTGCACCGGTTCTATTTGTGAAGAAAATGATGGTACTATGCTGATATGTATTGATTACAGACAGCTGGACAAAGTTACAATTAAGAACAAGTATCCTTTACCACACATTGATTACTTATTTGACCAGCTTCAGGGAGCTAGAGTGTTTTCAAAGATTGATTTGAGGTCCGAGTATCACCAGTTGAAGATTTGGGATTCTGATATCCTAAAGACGACATTCAGGACCCGCTATGGTCACTATGAGTTCCTTGTATGTCTTTTGGGATGTCTAATGCCCCAATAGCATTTATGCATCTGATGAACGGTGTATTCCATTCATATCTTGATTCTTTTTTCATAGTATTCATTGATGATATACTGGTGTACTCATGCAGCCAGGAGGAGAATGTGCAGCATCTGAGGATTGTACTACAGATGTTGAGGGAGAAGAAGCTTTATGCTAAATTCTTTAAGTGTGAGTTCTGGCTTGATTCTATGGCAATTTTGGGACACGTGGTGTCCAGTGAGAGGATCAAGGTAGATCTGGAAAAGAATAAGGAGTTCAGAGTTGGCCCAGACCATCTTCAGCTACTGAGATTCGGAGTATTCTTGGTTTGACCGAATATTATCGCCGATTTTTGGAGGGTTTCTTGTCCATTGCTGCAACTTTGACTAGTTTGACCTAGAAGGGTGCCCCATTCAGATAGTTTGATGAGTGTGAGGAGAGCACAGAAGCTCAAGATTGCCTTGACCATAGCTCCAGTTCTAGTTTTGCCTTCAATATCGGGTTCATATGCAGTGTATTGTGATGCTTCTTGGATTGGTATTAGGCGTGTCTTGATGCAAGAGGGTGCGGTGATTGGTTGTGCTTCACGCCAGTTGAATCCCCATGAAAAGAACTACCCCGTTCATGAGTTAAAATTGGCGGCCATTGTTCATACATTGAAGATTTGGAGGCATTATCTCTGTGGCGTGTCTTGTGAGGTATTTACACATCATCGGAGTCTACAACACTTGTTTAAGAAAAAATATCAAAATTTGAGGCCGCGGAGATGGTTAGAACTATTAAAAGACTATGATATCACCATTTTGTATCATCCCGGGAAGGCCAATCGGTGGCCGATGCCTTGAGTAGAAAGGCGGAGAGTATGGTTAGCCTTGCATATATTCTAGTTGGTGAGAGACCACTAGCATTATATGTTCAGGCTTTGGCCAATCAGTTCGTGAGGTTAGATGTTTCGAAGCCTAGTTGGGTTCTAGCTTGCGTGGTTTCTCGGTCTACTTTGATTGAGCGCATTAGAGTGCGTCAATATGACGACCCCTATTTGCTTGTCCTTAAGGACATGGTACAGCACGGTGATGCCAAGGAAGTTTCCGTTGGAGATGATGGGGTGTTGCGGATGCAGGGTCGGATTTGTGTGCCCAATGTGAATGGGTTACGTGAGTTAATTCTTGAGGAGGCCCACAGTTGCGGTATTCTATTCATCAGGACTTGAGGCAACACTATTGGCGGAGGACAATAAAGAAAGATATAGTAGAGTATGTGGCTTGGTGCTTGAACTGCCAGCAGGTGAAGTGTGAGCATCAAAGGCCGAGCAGTTTCCTTCAGACATTTGAGATTCTTTAGTGGAAATGGGAGCGTGTTACCATGGATTTTGTTGTTGGGCTCCCACGGACTTTGAAGAAATTTGATGCAGTTTGGGTGATTGTGGATCGGTTGACTAAATCAGCTCATTTCATTCTGGTGGCGACTACCTATTATTTAGAGCGGCTAGCTCGATTTATACCTGCGAGATTGTCCGTCGTCACGGTGTGCCGGTGCCCATTATTTCTGATCGAGGCACGCAGTTCACATTGCAGTTTTGGAGAGCAATGCAGTGAGAGTTGGGCACATGGGTTGAGTTGAGTACAACATTCCACCCCCAGATGGACGGGCAGTCCGAGCACACCATTCATATATTGGAGGATATGCTACTCACTTGTGTTAGGGATTTCGAGGGTTCTTGGGATCAGTTTCTACCACTTACTGAATTTGCCTACAACAATAGCTAACAATCAAGTATTCAGATGGCTCCTTATAACGCCTTATATGGGAGGCGGCGCCATTCTTTAGTTGGTTGGTTTGAGCCGGGGGAGTCTAGGTTGTTGGGTACTGATTTGGTTCAGGATGCCTTGGAGAGGGTCAAGTTGATTCAGGATCAGCTTTGTGCAGCACAGTCTAGACAAAAGAGTTACAAGGATCGGAAAAATATATGGTGGAAGAGAAGGTATTGCTCAGAGTATCACCCATGAAGGATGTGATGATGTTCGAAAAGAAGGGCAAGTTGATCCCTCGGTATATCGGCCATTTTGAGGTGCTTGTGACGATTGGGGAGGTGGCCTACAAGCTTGTATTGTCACTTAATATATCGGGTGTTCACCCTAGTGTTTCATGTTTCCATGCTTCAAATGTATTATGGTGATCCATCTCATGTTTTGGACTTTAGCACGGTTCAGTTAGATGGAGATTTGACTTATGATGTAGAGCCGGTGGTCATTTTGGATCGGTAGGTTGAAAGTTGAGATCAAAGAATATAGATTCAGTGAAAGTCTAGTGGAGATGCCAGCCAGTTAAGGAGTCTACTTGGGAGACTGAGCGGAAGATACGGATCAGATATCCACACCTATTTAAGACTCCAGGTATGACTCTAGACTCGTTCGAGGACGAACATTTATTTAAGAGTGGGAGAATGTAACGACCTGGCTGGTCATTTTGAGCATTGTAGCCTCGTTCCCCCATTTATTGCTTATTCTATGTTCATTTATGACTATGTGACTTATTGGGGTGGTTGGTTTGGTTTCGGGGATGTTTTGGAATGAATTGGGACACTTAGTCCCAAGTTGGAAGCTTAAGTTGAGAGAGTTGATCGGATGTTGACTTATGTGTAAACAACTCTGGGATGGAGGTTTGATGGTTCCGATAGCTTCGTATGGTGATTTAGGACTTAGGAGTATGTTCGGTTATTGATTTGGAGGCCCGTAGGTCATTTTGGCTTGAATTGGCGAAAGTTGGAAAATTAAAGGTTTGAAAGATTAAGAAGTTTGACCGAGATTTGACTTTATTGATAACTAGCCCAGATTTTGATTGCGGGAGTTGGAGTAGGCTTGTTGCGTCATTTAAGACTTGTGTGCAAAATTTTAGGTCAATCGGAGCAAGTTTGGTAGGTTTCGGTATTGATTTTAAAAGTTGGAAATCCATTAGTTTCAATAGGCTTGACTTGGGGCGCGATTCTTGTTTTGATATTATTTGAGGTAATTTGAGGCTTTGACTAAGTTCGTATGATGCTTTAGGATGTATTGGTATGTTTGGATGGGGTCTGGGGGGCCTCGGATGTGATTCAAATGGTTGGTGGAGCTTGGTTATACTTTGGCAAAGTGCTGAAGTTTCAGGCATCTAGTGCATTCGCACCTGCGGTGGGATTGGCCGCAGATGCTGCACCGCAGGTTCAGCGCGATGGTCGTAGGTGCGGGATGGAGGGGAGGAAGTGAGGTCCATAGAAGCGTGAAAATTTCCGCAGAAGCGATAGCGCTTCTGCGATAAGGGGTCCACCGGTGCGGAGTGAGGCAGCTTGGCCTTGTTTGCAGATGCGCGAGGTGATCCGCATGTACGGATGCACAGATGCGGGCGAGGGGCCGCATAAGCGGTCTCGCAGGTGCGTGAATGTGGCTGCAGATGCGGCTAGCTGGGAATTAAGTGTTTTCCGCAGATGCGGACGTATGACCGCAGAAGTGGTTCTGCAGAAGCGGAGATAGTGTTCGTAGGTGCGGTTTTGCTGGGCAGAACTTAAAAGTCGAAGGGTTTGGCATTTTTCTCATTTTTGTATTTGTGGAACTCGGCTAGGGGCGATTTGTGAGATGGATTTCCCACCTAGATTATGTGTTTTTTAGGTAAAATTTGGGGGATTTTGGACTAGGTATTATAGAGTAAGATTTGGGGATTTTAGGGTTGATATGTGGTCGGAATTGAATGATTTTGGCGTGGTTGGACTCGTTATTGAATGGGTATTCGGATTTTATAAATTTTATCAGGTTTCGAGGCCTAAGCCTGGGGTTGACTTTTTTTTAATTTGGTTAAAGAACTTAGCTTTATCGTATGAGATTGAAACCTATTGCTTGTATTGATTATATTGAATTGTTTGTGACTAGATTCGGATCGTTCGAAGACCGATTTGCGAGGCAAGCGTTTGTTGGAGCATTGAGTTGCACACTTGAGATAAGTAACACTTCTAAACTTGGAACTGAGGGTATAAATCCCTGGAAATGTATTATGTGGGTGGATTTGAGGTGACGTACATGCTAGGTGACGGGCATGTGGGCGTGCACTGTAGTAATCATAATCCAGGTGGATTTTTTTACTTTGTTGATATCAAGTCTTGTTTTATCCATATAATTTCTATGTGTTAAGAGTAATTGAGTTGTGATTCATGTTAGAAATCATGTTTAGGCTATGTGCTTATTCTGTTGGGACCACCTGAGGTTATTTCTACTATTGAGTTATTCGCTTAAACCGCAATTATGCACTCAGTCATGTTTAATCATTTGTATGCCATATCTTAGTCTCTGTTATCATTTCACTATTACATCACATATTGTAATTGTTTGGGCTGAGTAGTACGGGTTGTGAGCCTTGACTTGAGAGATTGGTGAGTGAGATGGGCCTGAGAGCCGTGTTGTGAGTGTTATTATAGATCGGACTGCACGCCGCAGCAGGCCATATTGGTTTAATTACTATTATTATTATTATGGATGGGGTTGCATGCCGCAACAGGTCTTATTGGCTTATTTATTATTGTGGATCGGGTTGCATGCCGCAGCAGGCCTTATTGTCTTATTTATTATTATGGTTCGGGCTGCATGCTGCAACAGGACTTATAGGCTTTATATTAGTGTTGGACCGGATCCGTCCCTCCGGAGTCTGACATACCAGCAGTGAGCGCAGGCACAGTGATTTATGTACACGTGCTTTATTAAGAGGCATTGATGCCAGGCACCCGTACAATGCTGATTTATTGTGTGTGATGAGTGAGAAATTGAGATAGACAGATAGAGTGCTCTGTGAGTATGAGTACCTGGGATTATCATTGTGATAAATTACACTTGACATGCATATTTGACATGTAGGCATAGAGACGTAACATTCCTCATGCTAGCTGTACTTGACATACTTTTATCGATGTTGGGCTTAAATTGTTGAACTTGAAAGCATGCCTAAATTTCTGTATTGTGAACGAGTTGAATATAGAAGTTTCTCTGAGTTATTACTGTCATTCTCCTTATTATATCTGTGTTTTCATTATTTTGGTTCTGACAGTTTCCTTATGAGCTCGTCACCGCTTTCAGTCCAAGGTTAGTCCTGTTACTTATTGAGTACATTGGGTCGATTGTACTCATACTACACTTTGCACTTCGTGTGCAGATCCAGGTACATCTGGACGCGGCGATTGCTAGATTTGGTGCTAGTACCTGCTCAGAGACTTTGAGGTAGCTACTATGATGCTCGCAGACCTGACTCTCCTTCCTTTCATTTTATTCAGTACTGTTCTATTTTTTCAGACAGTTGTACTAGAGTTTCAGACTATGTTGACTCTTAGTAGCTCATGTACTCGATGACACCAGGATTGTGGAATGGTTGTAATTAAGTTACAATTGTTTTTTATTAGTTATCTATGAGATTTTTTCGCTGTTGAGCTTATTGAATCATGTTTTAAATCCAATGCATAGTTGTTATGTGATTTTCGGATTGCCTAGTAATGCATTAGGCACCGTCACGACAAGTTTGCATTTTGGGTCGTTACAATAACAATGATGAATCTTCACTTACCTCTTCAATTGTAGCCAAAAGCCTCTCAAAAATCACCCTAGCCGAGCTCCACAAGTCTAAAATGAGAGAAAAACATGAAACCCTCCAATTATATGTTCTGCCCAGCAAGCCGTACCTGCGGTCCAAAAGGTCGCACCTTTGACACCGCTTCTGTGCAAGAAATCAATAGAAGAAGAAGAAGCAAGAAACCTGTTGAATGGTGGAGGTGGAGCGTCAAGCTTGGTTGAGATTCTGGGACAGAGAGGGAGGGCCTTTGTATTTTAAAGGGAGAAGAGAAGACCGGAATTTGGAAAGTGAAAGAAGATTAAATAAAACAAACAAGTCAAAAATAATTATTAAAAAAATAAAGAAAGAAAAACAGAGGGACAATTTAAGACTTAAAATTAACTAGACTTGTCAATAGATCTTTAAACACCGACTAAACCAATCAAATTGTACCGTACTGAATCTGATATTAGGTTTTTTTTGATAATACAATAGCATTTTATATTAATCTACCAAATAGGGAAAGTTTTTAATATTATAAAAATAAACCGTAAAAATATTAAATCCTATCGATATATGTATATATTAAAAATATATTTTATATATTAAATTTAAAAATAACAAAGCATTAAATTTATTTTCTTGAGAATTTGAATTATAAAAAGTATACAAACCAACCAATAATTAACACCCAAAGTCCCAACTCCCCAACCTAACCATTGAAGAGACACATCTGAATCATGCTCTAGGAATTTTAGAATGTTTGTATTTATTTTGCCTAATCCAGTTTTGCCAACAGTTGCACGAGGCCATAAAGAACTTTTCTCATATGATTATTGCCTTATTTATTAGTTTCACTTTTCTTGTGTTAGTTGGTACAATTTGTTTTTCGGATTGCTTTAACTTCTTCTAGGCATGACCAATTATTAATCATTATCTTAAGTAAAAAATGGTGTAGTCATCTAGATTCCGTCAAATAATGGCGCTGGTGTATTATCTTTATTTTGTCAAAGAATGGCGCTTGCATCCTTTAAATTACTATTTCGGACATATTCAGTAACTTCGTTTGGTAATTTAAGCCCTTGATCTTGATCAATATTGTAGCTTAAAAGTCATCGTTACTAGATCAGGTCAATATAGGTAGTAATATTGTTACTATGTCATGTCAAAGGATGGTATTTACACCAGCTTTTTACGATAAGTGAAACTTTAGTAATCTTTTACAATCTACGGTAACCTATTACTACACATATCAATAATACAATAATTACGGCCTAGACCTGATTACCTTACTGATAATTTACTAAACCTTTGAAAACAAACTAGTTTGATGCCTCTAATTGTTGGTAAAAAGACTTAATATCAACACAATGACATGTGCAAAATGGAACTTTTATGGGTGTCTTCAATAATTGAAAAAAAAAGAAAGATATACTTAAATGTTAAACTCAAATAATGATGCAAAAATCAATCCTCTCTTCGTCCATCTCCAACTCCAGTAATTTGAATTTGCTAAACTCACGCCAACTGGAATTGCTAATTAGCATTTACACGTTAAATACTCACAATTACTCATAGAAGATGGCAATAACTAATCTTACGGAATATCCTTATTTATCGCACCTGGTAACCAAATGACATTACTAACAACTTAAGGTGTGTAGTTTTACGGGGAGTAATAAATTACAAACGTTACTAAAGTTGTTCAAATCATATGAATTACTGATGAAACTTAGTCCAACTCTGAAGTGATGTTCGGGTATTCTTTCAGTATCATCAATAAACTAAGCTGACTTTTAACATTCTAAATCCTAGTAAATACAAACTCTTTTAGATTAAAGAGCCTGATCAATTCAATAAAGCATAACTTAAAGTACCAGCTTTAAAGTAATAATATGGTAATCACACTAACGACAATTTGAAAGTTTATTGAGGAGTAGTGCAATTATGGGTTTTTCGTGAAATAAGTCGTCATTTATAAATGGGTATGGTAATAATAGTTTACGATGACAAACCCTTACAACAGTAATTTACGATCTCGGGCCTGATCAATTAAATAAACAATATTTTATGTATCAAGTTTTGACAATTCAAAGTAGAGGGGTTAGGGTGTGTTTGGTACGAAGGAAAATATTTTTCAATTTTTTCATGTTTGATTGGTCTAAATGTTTTGAAAAATAATTTTCTCATGAACTTATTTTTCTCCAATCGGAGGAAAATATTTTCCCTATCAAGAGAAGGGAAAATATTTTTCAAAACTCTTTTTCAATCTCCCACGCCCTATTCCCCATCCCCACCAACCCACACCCCACCTACCCACCCTCACCCAACCCCTACCCTCACCCCCACCCCCATCATAAATAAAATATTATAATAGTATTTTTTTTTCATGTTATAGATATATATATTTTTTTCATTTCAACAAATGAGTATATTCATTTAAACAAAACGTTTTTATTTTCTTTTCATAATCGAGAAAAAGTATTTTCATTTATTTTAATAAGATGATTACTTTATTTTCATGATGTAGAAAGGGTACTTTCTTTTTCAACCAAAAAAGAGTATTTTCTTTCTAGTTATGGATCATAAATTTCAAAGTTATTTTGCGTAAAAAAGTAAAGCAACACATTAGTTCCTTTAGGTTTGTGTGAATTTTTTGAAGAATAATTAATTATTGAAGAAAATAGAGGTTGGGTATTTTTTTTTTTTTCGGTGGGGGGG
>MCJB01051515.1:34073-55088 GCA_002018475.1 Nicotiana obtusifolia | reverse complement strand
AGTAATGTGAGTACTTCCAACTCAGTGAGTAATAATTATAAATAATGACTGAAAGTAAGAATCACCTAAATCAATAAGCAATCCACGATGGAACAGTAAAAACATGTAACATTTCAAATAGATAACGTGAAGTAAATGGAACAACACCAACACACCAAAAAAAAAATGCAATGAGATGCAATGCAATGCAAGTCATGACTATCGTGGCGGACGTGCCACCCGTTCCCTGGGTACCCGGTGCTTACTGTGGGGGGTTCAGTAGCGCAATATCTCGTGACGGCGTGTCACCCAATCCATGCATATTATACCTCGTGGCGGCGTGCCACCCGATCCATGCACACTACATCTTCTGGCGGCGTGTCACCCGATCCATGCACACTATATCTCGTGGTGGCGTGCCACCCGATCCATTTAAAAATCATTTGAAAATATCATTTAATTTTCAAAACTGAGTTTATGAAATGAATCAATTCAGTAACAATACCCCTGAAGGGTTCACATAACCGGCGAGGTGCCAAATAATACCCCTAAAGGGTTCACGTAACCGGCGCGAAGCCCAAATATGGCAAGTAGCCCAAATCACGATGACATCAATTAGATTTCAATCATGTATATAGTGGAAATCATCAATCGGGATGGACCAAGTCCCAATCCCCAGAAGTAAACAACCCCATGCTCATCATCGAGCATGTACCTCACCTCAACATAGCATTATGAGATGCAGATCCGGGGTTTCGAACCCTCAGGACATCATTTACAAGCATTACTCACCTTAAATCGGCTAAATCCTTAGCCCGCGACGCCTTTGCCCTTTGAATTGACCTCCACGTGCGTCGAATTTATTCAAATTCATAACAATTACGTCACAATATGTTGAGGGAATAAAACCCAAGCAAAGACAATCGAAATTACTAAGAAATCCCGAAATTAGCAAAACCCGAGCCCCAGGCCCACATCTCGAAATTTAAAAATTATCACCTTAACGGGTTCCTTATCTCACAACGAGTTCACCCATACAAAAATTATCAAATTCCGACATCGGATTGGCTTTCAAATCTTAATTTTTGTTCATGGAAGATTTGGAAGAAAAATCTGATTTTTCTTCCATAGATTCATGGATTTATGATGTAAATGAGTATGGAATCATGATCTATGAAGAATTTATGATAAAGAACACTTACCCTGATGTTTTCCTTGAAAATTGCCTCAAAAATCGCCTCAATCCGACCTCCCTAGCCCCAAATATGTTAAAATGGCCAAAATGGCCAAAACCCCCGCTTATAGACCCTTTCTGCCTCAGTTTGCGACCTCAAGGTCCATTCCGCGGTTCGCATTTGTTGATCCGCGATTGCGGATCTAACATTTCGGCAGATTTTTTCCTCGTCGCGAAAATAGGCATAACTTTCTCATACGATGTCCGAATTGGACGATTCTTTTTGCTATGGCTCCGAAATTTCGATACAGATCTAATGCTTCATTCAAAACTGAATTTGGAGTTTATTTGCATAATATTATACCACTTATCCTTGAAGATACGTGATCGGCACATTCTCGAAACGCCAAAGTTAAGCTCCATCAACCATCCAAAATCCATTCGAGGCCCTCGGGACTTCAACCAAACACGCCAACATGTCTCATAACAAAATTCAAACTTGTTCCAATCTTCGGAACGTTCAAATCATCATCATAACATCAAATTCGCATCGGATTCAAGCCTAAGGATCTCAAAATCTTCTAAATCGCTCCTTTGATCTAAACCCGACCAAACCACGTCCGAATGACCTGAAATTTTGCACACAAGTCATAAATCACATATCGAAGCTACAGCAACTTTTGGAATTCCATTCCGACCCTCGGATCAAAATCTCGCCTGTCAACCGGAAATCGCCAAAATTCTAACTTCACCAATTGAAGCCTAATTCTACACGGAACCTCCAAAACTAATTCCGATCACACTCCTAAGGTATAAATCATCTCCCGAAGCTAACCGAATCATCAGAATTCACATCCGAGCCTTCTAACTCATAAGTCAACATATAGTTGACTTTTACAACTTAAGCCTCCTTGAAAGAGACTAAGTGTCTCATTTCTTACCGATTTCACTCCGAATGCAACTTACTCAATAAAATTACCTAAAACATTGATAACAAGGCATAATGATACAGATATTGGGGAAGACGGAGCAGTAACCCATGAGACGATTTACCGGGTCGTCACATTCTCCCCCACTTAAACAAACGTTCGTCCTCGAACGTGCTAAGGACTATTCCGAGGAAATTAAATTTCTATGTGTATCATTACACACTCTTGCGGGCGATTCTATGTCATCGTTAATTTAACATGGATCCGACAACGCCTACTCAATTGAAGATTATTTCTTTTATCCACATTTTTAAACTTGAAGCCAAATTTCTCACAGCCCAATTAATTCAACACAGCTTATTAGTCTCAACCGACTGTAGCAACTCGTGCTTACACGCCCATCATATGTATGCCCATAACCACGTCTCTGGTTATAATAGTTGTTCATACTTGATTGCAGCATCATCAATTAACTTCATTTTAACTGAAACCTCGTTTCAAATTTTCACAACACTGTCAGCAATTCGCGAGGCATTAAGACCTCATAATCATTTACTCGAATCTACGAGTCACATTCAACGCCAACTAGGCACTCACCTTGTAGGTTAAAACTCAATAATTACAGCACGAATATGGCTAAATGTGCACAGCAATATATAGAAGAATTATCAAATGAGCCTAACAAGCATGGCTCCCTATCAGTACTATAGTAACAATTTAATTCCACACAGGGAAAATTTAAAACACATAATTTTCGTCGCAAGGATCTCGTCCTTATATAACTCCCACCGCGGCTTATAGCCCGGTTTAAACTTTTCACATCATATTAAAATGCGAGGATCTCGTCCTCAACTCTGAATCACAAGTAATATGCACATCGTGCCAACTGAAATCTATCCATTTCTCCTTTAAAATAATTTCCTGTAATCGAAATCACGACACGTAATAACTCCCACACCGGTAGGGCATATAATTCATAAAGTTTTAATCAATCATCCCGAAATTACATGAAAACCCATTGTAGTGAGTAATAGAAAGTAACCTTTGGACTCATAGCCCTCAATAGTGTACAAAACAAAAATGATAGACCCGACTAAGGCCATCAAAATCTCCCAACAGGGATAAATACAGTAGTAGAGTACAAATTCACAAACTCACCATATAAGTCGAATTCCCATAATAACATCCTCCGACCACAATAGCTGAAATTTCAGTGATCTGGCGCCCGCAACACATCTCATGACGCATATAAATCCTGTTCCAAATCTCGCAATACTGCCATGACGAAAGAGACGTGTAGGAGCTCGTAGCTGCTTACCGAATCAATAGTTCATGGAGTCTCTCATCCTGTCAAGAGCCATTACCTCATTCTAAACTGAATATTGATGTTTCCTTTTAATGTGCCTTATATAAATCTGATTGCCTAGATTTCAGCTCCAGTAATCTCATCTCACTCGGTGCAAGCTGCCCACGCAATAAGCCGCTTCAAATACCGACTCAGCTCTCATATGGCACCATCAATACGCCGACAAGCTACAATTTGAACATGACACATAAAGAGGAACAAACTCTGGAAAAGAGTTATCCAGCCCGCGTAACGAATAAACGGTCAAACAGATGTTACGAACCCTTCTCAAAGGACGAGAAACAAAATACGCAGGAAGAGGTATAGCGGACCGTACTCAACATAACACTGTTGCGGCAAGCAACCCGATCCACACATGATATCATTACGCGAGATTAAAAGAATTTCTCATAACCTCTGAACTATTAGTAGAATGAATACTTCATTGGCTAGAACCCCTTTCACTCAACTCATTTCAGAATAACCATGGCAACATGAAACTGAATTCCCATAACCACAGAAAATACAAACCTCAAGTTGTAGTGTAAACCATCATGACTCTTCCGGAGTCCATTCACACAACAAGGCCATTCGAAGCAATATCTCCCAAATCAATCAAGTCATGGTGGCTATCGGGCCAGCACGTACAACCACATACCACATGTAAAACTTCACACGCCGAAGGAACTAATCATTGCCACCATCACACCGATTTGACCATTACTAACCAACCCAACTTCTTTCAATTTACTCTTGACCTGACTTAGAAATATAATAGCTCCATTCATGACATAGTGAACTCAATTCGCATTCACCTCGAGTGACCCGAATCGCGAGACCACATCTTCTCAATACTCATGAACCATCTCATACCTTCCTTATTTGCTCAATATATCTCAGACTGGTACACCCATTTTGCAAGACCTTCTGCGCATCCAAAACTATTTCTTCCTTTCCTCCAATACTGCACGTATACCCGATGGTAACATAGAATATTCCAGGTTTCGTTCGCAATCCACTGTGAAGACTCGATCCTTAACCAGACTTCGGAACACAATTCTTTAGGCATTGCACTTTAATTCTTGAATCCACTAGGACCGTTAGCGAGAGTCAATTACTCTGACCTAGTCCCGAAAATAACCAACTCCAACGCTCTACTAGCACATGACAACCTCTCAAAGAAGCAACCAACTGCGCTCTTTTCCATGTACATCACGTCCAAAAAAACATAAGCTCCGAGTCTTCCCAAGAACCTGAACAGGCATCGATAACACCGAATATAGCACACGCCCATCTGGTTCTTAGCTGAATTACCCCTAGTAGTTCCTTTTCTTAGTCATGAATACACCGCCAACGTACCGATAACCGGAAACCGCACAAGCAGACAACCACGCGATCTAATTGTAAACAGTGGGGCTCTCCCCCACTTAACTCTGAGCCACCGTCACATAATGTAGAGCCCACAACGATTCCTCCTTCTCAATTACCATGATCTCACACCATTAACATGACAGACTTGTCGAAGTCTTTGTTAAGCTTTTCTTGAACATCCTGGATTACAAGTCATAGTCATACATTCGACCTCTTACTGGGTAGCAAGTAGTATACCTCGCAGAAGTTTCATCGACATCACGCCACCGCTAACTTGCTCACAGGAGATAACCCACCTGTGGAATTCCTTACCGACACCTTCTAACGTCGCTGCACTAGGTACAACTATCCCGTAATCAGCAAATTATCCTGAGCTCATGCTCGCCCACCAAATGTATAAGTTTACTCCTTCCCTGTTGATATCAACTGAAAGTTCAACAATATTTTACGAACTCAAGTCATATTGCACCTGAAACGATAATCAGATCTTCACACCCCTATTCATTTCAAACAAACTCCTTTCTGCCATGTTCGATCTTTCTTCATAGGACACCATTTATCCAAATTAAATATGTAAGCCAAATAACCTTCCATCATGATTCCCAAAGCCGTTCTACACTTTCTCAAGGTACGCGGATATCCTACCACAGAATCCATATACTAATCTGTCACTCTTATTTCAGTTAAACCATCTCCTTTAAGCAACTTTTCAACCTCTGCTTCTCATACTTGGCCTGCTAGTACTTGAACCACCACGAAACACTCCCTGCCATGTCATTCCTCATACTTTGCTGCTCACGTGTTGCATCAAATCGAAATCCATCTCTGTAGCACTCAAACCAATAAAATGTTACTGATTCTAAGCCTCATCGAAGATCATCTTTCTTGAGCCATCCAACAAAAAAAATACTAAATCGATTTTTGAATCGTTGCACACAGCTGTCCCTGGCAACCACCCCTCAGGCACCATTTCACAGCACCATGCCCCGGAGGAAAATTCCAAGAAGACCGTATCCGACGAACCATAATACGTTCAAACAAGAATGACGACACCGCATCATATTGAAAATCTCATCATGCTTGAAAATATCAAGTCTTGTTACTTCATCAACCAAACATGGACACCTATAGTCCGACTGTCTTTCCTTCGCTGGGACATAAGAACACCCTTCCATAAGACAACGGTAATAGCCTGCCCGAACACGCATCTGGCACCACGTCTGTAATACCACTACAACTCCTCGACGCCCAATTGATAGCAAGCGCTTCGCGCCGAATATGATTGAGTAGGAAGGAAATAAAGGCATAAGCCTCAATAGAATCAAAACGCACGATAAGGATATCAAGAATAAATATGAAGTTTTTCCTAACTCTGTAGCTTCTGGGGATAAATACAGACGTCTCCGTATCGATCCCTCAAACTCTACTGAGCTTGTCTGTGAACTGTGAGACCTACGTAAACCTAGGGCTCTGATACCAACCTGTCACGACCCGAATTTCCCACCCTCGGGAGTCGTGATGGCTCCTACCAGTGAAAGCTAGGCAAGCCAATCAACCGAATTATTTACCACATTTTCATTCAAAATCAATTCAACTAAAACCAACAATAAATAAACAACACAATTTAACGAGCGAGATGCTTAGAATATTTCAAACAAAATCTTCTTAACAAACTACCCAAGACTTAGTGTCACAGTTTCACAGACCGTCTTTGAGTGCTACAAATAAGGTTCTGAAAGAAATAACAAAATACTATCTCTGGACTACGTAGAAGAAACAGGTAAAGGAAATGGACAAAGGATGCCAAGATCTGCGGACGTCTGTAGTACTACCCTGGGTCGCCTGATAATCACAAAGCTGAAAGCTTTCTACTGTCCGAAGCCTGCGGCACTGGGATCTGCAAAAAAGAGTGCATACTGTAGTATCAGCACAACCGACCCCATGTGCTGGTAAGTACCTGGCCTAACCCCGGCGAGGTAGTAACGAGGCTAGAACCAGATTCCAGATAGACCTATACAGTTATAACCGTATATGCATCTACAGCGGAGTATAAAATACATAAATAATTTAAACTGGGGACGGGGAGAACACATACAGGGATAACATATAATTAAAGCAAAATGAATCACCAATGAATGAGAAAGAAAAACTGCAATAGGGAATGATAACAAGAGCAGTCAATAAACCTTCAACCAATAAGATGAACAAACATAGTGAAGAAAACTGTAAATATGGCACGGCATCACCCTTCGTGCTTTTACTCTCAACCTCACGATAAAATAGTAAATATGGCATGCCATAACCCTTCGTGCTTTTACTCTCAACCTCACCATAAAATAGTAAATATGGCACGGCATCACCCTTCGTGCTTTTACTCTCAATCTCACCATAAAACAGTAATTATGGCACAGCATCACCCTTCGTGCTTTTACTCTCCCTTACCATGCAACAATGCACATATAAAGACAGGGAGATAAAATAAGCAAAATCAATTCTTATGTCAACAATGGTTCCACTGTGCCAATCTCTGACTCAGAAACAGTGTTCAATTACCACATATAATCCATAAGTATGGATAGAACATTCAATTTAGCAAGTAACTAGTCTACACATGGGTATTATGATCAAAGAAGGAAATAAATTACAATGAACGGGTCCCACCCGCATGCTTTAACCCAACAATAACGCATAGGTACTCGTCACCTCACATATACGTTGTCTCCTATTAATTGAGCAAGTAGCACATAACAAACAAGTCCTAATCCCTCAATCTAAGGTTAGAGCAAACACTTACCTCGCTTTGCAATTGAATTCAAGGTTCCGACAAACCTTTGCCTTGAAACTTTGTGTCCGAAGGCTTTGAATCTAGTCACTAATAATTTAATACACTCAATACACATAGTAGAAACTAATTCAATATGAATTTACAAATTTTCCAGATTAAAATCTGAAATTTAACTCAAAATTGCCAGTGGGGCCCACTTATTGTAATTTTACAAAACCCACAAAATGTGATAACCCATTCCGATACGAGTTCAACCATATAAAATTTGTCGAATTCCGACACCTGATCGACCTCCAATCCTCAAGTCTAAGCTTTAGGATTTTCCCACAATTTTCCGAACTTAAATTACCAATTAATTGCTAAAAATAGTGATAAACTTAGGTAATTCCTCCAAAATTTAGTTAGGAACACTTACCCCGAGATTCCTCTTGAAAATCTCCCAATATTTGCTTCAAGATTCGCTTCAATCCGAGTTCTATGGCCCCAAGTATGTTTAAGATGACACAAACTCTTCCTTTAAGAATTTGTCCATGAAAATCTCCTTTGATTATAGTTTTGAGGTTGATTTATGGTGATTCTATGGTGTTTGGAAGTGTTTCTATTCGTGGCTAACGAAAATGGGTCTTATATAACAAGATGGGCATTGGATTTTACTTAAAAAGTGTCAAAAATCGGGTTAAAACACCTCTTTCAGGTCGAAAATGCGATCCCCAATGCCAAAAATGCGGACCGCATTTCACCTTTGCGGTTCGCATTTTTGGTCGCATTTCTCGCCCCAGTTTCTGCCTCACTCTGCGACTTCCAGGTCCAAAAATGCGGTTCGCATTTCTGACGCTTCTGCAGATTTTTTTCCTCGGCACAAAAATGGGCATAACTTTCTCATACGATGTCCGAATTGGACGATTCTTTTTGCTATGACTCTGAAATTTCGATACGGATCTAATGCTTTAATCAAAACCGAATTTGGTGTTCATTTTCATAATATGATACCACTTATTCTTGAAGGTACGACATCGACATCTTCTTGAAACGCCAAAGTTAAACTCCATCAACCATCCAAAATCCATTCGAGACCCTCGGGACTTCAACCAAACACGCCAACATGTTCCATAATTATTCAAACTTGTTCCAACCTTCGGAACGTTCAATTCAACATCATAACATCAAATTCGCATCGGATTCAAGCCTAAGGATCTCAAAATCTTCTAAATTGCTCTTTTGATCTAAACCCGACCAAACCACGTCCGAATGACCTGAAATTTTGCACACAAGTCATAAATCACATATCGAAGCTACAGCAACTTTCGGAATTCCATTCCGACCCTCGGATCAAAATTTCGCCTATCAACCGGAAATCGCCAAAATTCTAACTTCACCAATTCAAGCCTAATTCTATACGGAACCTCCAAAACTAATTCTGATCACTCTCCTAAGTTATAAATCCTCTAGCGAAGCTAACCGAATCATCGGAATTCACATCCGAGCCTTCTAACACATAAGTCAACATCCGGTTGACTTTTCGAACTTAAAACTTCTTAAAGGAGACTTAGTGTCTCATTTCTTACCAAATCCACTCCGAACGCAAACTACTCAACTCGATCACATGAAACACGGATAACGAAGCATAATGAGGTGGAAATAGGGGAAACGGAGCGGTAACTCGTGAGACGACTTGCCGGGTTGTCACATTCTGCCCCACTTAAATAAACGTTCGTCCTCGAACGTGCTAAGGACTATTCCGAGGAAATTAAATTTCTATGTGTATCATTACACACACTTGCGGGTGATTCTACGTCACCGTTAATTTAACATGGATCTGACAACACCTACTCCATTGAAGATTATTTCTTTTATCCACATTTTTAAACTTCAAGCCAAATTTCTCACAGCCCAATAAATTTAACACAGCGTATTAGTCTCTACCGACTGTAGCAACTCGTGCTTACACGCCCATCACATTATATGCCCATAACCACGTTGCAGCATCATCAGTTAACTTCATTTTAACCGAAACCTCGTTTCAACCTTTCACAACACTGCCAGCAATTTGCGAGGCATGAAGACCTCATAATCATTTACTCGAATCTACGAGTTACCTTCAACGCCAACTAGGCACTTACCTTGTAGGTTAAAACTCAATAATTACGACACGATGGCTACATGTGCACAGAAATACATAGAAGAATTATCAAATAAGCCTAACAGGCATGGCTCCCCATAAGTACTATAGTACCAATTTAATTCCACACAGGGAGAATTTAAAACACATAATTTTCATCACAAGGATCTCGTCCTTATATAACTTCAACCGCGGCTTATAGCCCGGTTTAAGCTTTTCACATCATATTGAAAATGCGAGGATCTCGTCCTCAACTCTGAACCACAAGTAATATGCACATCGTGCCAACCGAAATCTATCCATTTCTCCTTTAAAAGTAATTTCCTTTAATCGAAATCACGACACATAATGAACTCCCATATGGTAGGGTATATAATTCATAAGGCTTTAATCAATTATCCCCAAATTACATCAAAACCCACTGTAGTGAGTAACAGAAAGTCACTTTTGGACTCGTAGCCCTCTGTAATGTACAAAACAAAATGATAGACACGGCTATGACCATCAAAATCTCCCAACAGGGATAAACACGATGGTGGAGTGCAAAGTCACAAACTCACCATATAAGTCGATTGCCCATAATAGCATCCTCCAACCACAATAGCTGAAATTTCAGGAATCTAGTGCCCTCAACACATCTCATGACGCATATAAATCCTGTTCCAAATCTCGCAATACTGCCATGACGAAAGAAACGTGTAGGAGCTCGTAGCCACTTACCGAATCAATAATTCATGGAGTCTCTCATCCTGTCAAGAGCCATTACCTCATTCTGAACTGAATAACATTATTTCCTTTTAATGTGCCTTATATAAATCTGATTGCACAGATCAGCTCTAATATTCTCGTCTCACTCGATGCAAGCTGTTCATGCAATAAGCCGCCTTAAATACCGACTCAGCTCTCATATGGCGCCCTCAATACGCCTACGAGCTACGATTTGAACATGACACATAAAGAGGAACAACCTCTGGAAAAGAGTTATCCAGCCCGCATAACGAATAAACGGTCAAACAGATGTTACGAACCCTTCTCAAAGGATGAGAAACAAAATACACAGGAAGAGGTATAGAGGAGCGTACTCAACATAACACTGTTGCGGTATGCAACCCGATCCACACATGATACCGTTACGCGAGATAAAAAGAATTTCTCATAACCCCTGAACCATTAGTAGAATGAATACTTCATTGGCTAGAATCCCTTTCACTAAACTCATTTCAGAAGAACCATGGCAACACGCAACTGGATTCCCATAACCACAGAATATACAAACCTCAAGTTGTGGCGTAAACTATCATGACTCTTCCGGAGTCCATCCACACAACAAGGCTATTCGAATCAAATATCTCCCAAATCGATCAAGTCATGGTGGCTATCGGATCTGCACGCATAGCCACATACTGCATGTAGAACTTCACACGCCGAAAGAACTGATCATTGCCACCATCACACCGATTCGACCATTACTAGCCAACCCAACTTCTTTCGATTTACTCTTGACCTGACTTAGAAATATAATAGCTCCATTCATGACATAATGAACTCAATTC
The DNA here is from genome assembly GCA_002018475.1 of Nicotiana obtusifolia. Taxonomy (NCBI): domain Eukaryota; kingdom Viridiplantae; phylum Streptophyta; class Magnoliopsida; order Solanales; family Solanaceae; genus Nicotiana; species Nicotiana obtusifolia. The sequence goes on along the minus strand of MCJB01051515.1, from coordinate 43,833 downwards.
GCACTTACCTCGAGTGACCCGAATCGCGAGACCACATCGTCTCAATGCTCATGAACCATCCAGTTCTTTGCTGAATTACCCCTAATTTTTTTTTCTTTTCTTAGTCATAAATAATCCGCCAACGTACCGATAACTAGAAACCGCACAAGCAGACAACCACGCGATCTAATTGTAAACGGTGGGGCTCTACCCCACTTAGCTCTAAGCCACCGTCACCTAATGTAGATCCCACAAGGATTCCTCCTTCTCAATTACCATGATCTCACACCATTAACACGACAGACTTGTCGAAGTCTTTGTTAAGCTTTTCTTGAACATCCTGGATTACAAGTCATGGTCACACATTCGACCTCTTGCTGGGTAGCAAGTAGTATACCNAATCTCATCTCACTCGGTGCAAGCTGCTCACGCAATAAGCCGCTTCAAACACCGACTTAGCTCTCATATGGCGCCATCAGTGCGCTGACAAGCTACAGTTTGAACATGACACATAACGAGGGACAGACTCTGGAAAAGAGTTATCCAGCCCGCGTAATGAATAAACGGTCAAATAGATGTTACAAACCCTCCTCAAAGGATGAGAAACAAAATACGCGGGAAGAGGTATAGGGGACCGTACTCAACGTAACACTGTTGCGGCACGCAACCCGATCCACACCTGATACCGTTGCGCCGTGCAACCCAATCCAGACATGATACCGTTACGCGAGATTAGAAGAATTTCTCATAACCCCTGAACCATTAGTAGAATGAATACTTCATTGGCTAGAATCCCTTTCACTCAACTCATTTCAGAATAACCATGGCAACATGAAACTGAATTCCCATAACCACAGAGAATACAAACCTCAAGTTGTGGTGTACACCATCATGACTCTTCTAGAGTCCATTCCCACAAAAAGGCCACTTCGAAGCAATATCTCCCAAATCAATCAAGTCATGGTGGCTATCGGGCCAGCACGTACAACCACATACCACATGTAAAACTTCACACGCCGAAGGAACTAATCATTGCCACCATCACACTGATTCGACCATTACTAACCAACCCAACTTCTTTCAGTCTACTCTTGACCTGGCTTAGAAATATAATAGCTCCATTCACAACATAGTGAACTCAATTCACATTCACCTCGAGTGACCCGAATCGCGAGACCACATCTTCTCAATACTCATGAACCATCTCATACCCTCCTTATTTGCTCAATATATCTCAGACTGGTACACCCATTTTGCAAGACCTTCTGCGCATCCGAAACTATTTCTTCCTTTCCTCCAATACTGCACGTATACCCGATGGTAACATAGAATATTCCAGGTTTCGTTCGCAATCCACTGTGAAGACTCAATCCTTAACTGGACTTCGGACCACAATTCTTTAGGCATTGCACTTTAATTCTTGAATCCACTAGGACCGTTAGCGAGAGTCAATTACTCTGACCTAGTCCCGAAAATAACCAACTCCAACGCTCTACTAGCACATGACAACCTCTCAAAGAAGCAACCAACTGCGCTCTTTTCCATGTACATCACGTCCACAAAAACATAAGTTTCGATTCTTCCCAAGAACCTGAACAGGCATCGATAACACCGAATATAGCACACGCCCATCTCGTTATTGGCTAAATTACCCCTAGTAGTTCCTTTTCTTAGTCATGAATACACCGCCAACGTACCGATAACCGGAAACCGCACAAGCAGACAACCACGCGATCTAATTGTAAACAGTGGGGCTCTCCCCCACTTAACTCTGAGCCACCGTCACATAATGTAGAGCCCACAACGATTCCTCCTTCTCAATTACCATGATCTCACACCATTAACACGACAGACTTGTCGAAGTCTTTGTTAAGCTTTTCTTGAACATCCTGGATTACAAGTCATAGTCACACATTCGACCTCTTACTGGGTAGCAAGTAGTATACCTCGCAGAAGTTTCATCGACATCACGCCACTGCTAACTTGCTCACAGGAGATAACCCACCTGTGGAATTCCTTACCGACACCTTCTAACGTCGCTGCACTAGGTACAACTACCCCGTAATCAGCAAATTATCCTGAGCTCATGCTCGCCCACCAAATGTATAAGTTTACTCCTTCCCTATTGATATCAACTGAAAGTTCAACAATATTTTACGAACTCAAGTCATATTGCACCTGAAACGATAATCAGATCTTCACACCCCTATTCATTTCAAACAAACTCCTTTCTGCCATGTTCGATCTTTCTTCATAGGACACCATTTCTCCAAATTAAATATGTAAGCCAAATAACCTTCCATCATGATTCCCAAAGCCGTTCTACACTTTCTCAAGGTACGCGGATATCCTACCACAGAATCCATATACTAATCTGTCACTCTTATTTCAGTTAAACCATCTCCTTTAAGCAACTTTTCAACCTCTGCTTTTCATACTTGGCCTGCTAGTACTTGAACCACCACGAAACACTTCCTGCCATGTCATTCCTCATACTTCCTGCCAACGAATAAGAAAGAAAAACCGCAATAGGGAATGCTAACAAGAGCAGTCAATAAACCTTCAACCAATAAGATGAACAAACATAGTGAAGAAAACAGTAAATATGGCACGGCATCACCCTTCGTGCTTTTACTCTCAACCTCACCATAAAATAGTAAATATGGCACGGCATCACCCTTCGTGCTTTTACTCTCAATGTCACCATAAAATAGTAAATATGGCACGGTATCACCCTTCGTGCTTTTACTCTCAACCTCACCATAAAATAGTAAATATGGCACGGCATCACCCTTCGTGCTTTTACTCTCAATCTCGTGATAAAACAATAATTATGGCACGGCATCACCCTTCGTGCTTTTACTCTCCCTTACCATGCAACAATGCACATATAACAACAAGGAGATAAAATAAGCAAAATCAATTCTTATGTCAACAATGGTTCCACTGTGCCAATCTCTGACTCAGAAACAGTGTTCAATTACCACAGATAATCCATAAGTACGGATAGAACATTCAATTTAGCAAGTAACTAGTCAACACATGGGTATTATGATCAAAGAAGGAAATAAATTACAATGAACGGGTCCCACCCGCATGCTTTAACCCAACAATAACGCATAGGTACTCGTCACCTCGCATATACGTTGTCTCCCAATAATTGAGCAAGTAGCACATAACAAACAAGTCCTAATCCCTCAAGCTAAGGTTAGAGCAAACACTTACCTCGCTTTGCAACTGAATTCAAGGTTCCGACAAACCTTTGCCTGGAAACTTTGTGTTCGAAGGCTTCGAATCTAGTCACTAATAATTTAATACACTCAATACACATAGTAGAAACTAATTCAATATGAATTTACAAATTTTTCGGATTAAATCTGAAATTTAACTCAAAATTGCAGTGGGTCCCACTTCATGTAATTTTAAAAAACCCACAAAATGTGATAACCCATTCCGATACGAGTTCAACCATATAAAATTTGTCGAATTCCGACACCGGATCGACCTCCAACCCTCAAGTCTAAGCTTTAGGGTTTTCCCACAATTTTCCGAACTTAAATTACCAATTAATTGCTAAAAATAGTGATAAACTGAGGTAATTCATCCAAAATTTAGTTAGGAACACTTACCCCGAGATTCCTCTTGAAAATCTCCCAATATTTGCTTCAAGATTCGCTTCAATCCGAGTTCTATGGCCCCAAGTATGTTTAAGATGACACAAACTCTTCCTTTAAGAATTTGTCCATGAAAATCTCCTTTGATTATAGTTTTGAGGTTGATTTATGGTGATTCTATGGTGTTTGGAAGTGTTCCTATTCGTGGCTAACGAAAATGGGTCTTATAGAACAAGATGGGCATTGGGTTTTACTTAAAAAGTGTCAAAAATCGGGTTAAAACACCCCTTTCAGGTCGAAAATGCGATCCCCAATGCCAAAAATGCGGACCGCATTTCACCTTTGTGGTTCGCATTTTTGGTCATCTCGCCCCAGTTTCTGCCTCACTCTGCGACTTCCAGGTCCAAAAACGCGGTTCGCATTTCTGACGCTTCTGCAGATTTTTTCCTCGGCACAAAAATAGGCATAACTTTCTCATACGATGTCCGAATTGGACAATTCTTTTTGCTATGACTCCAAAATTTCGATACAGATCTAATGCTTCAATCAAAACTGAATTTGGAGTTCATTTGCATAATATGATACCACTTATTCTTGAAGGTACGACATCGACATCTTCTTGAAACGCCAAAGTTAAACTCCATCAACCATCCAAAATCCATTCGAGACCCTCGGGACTTCAACCAAACACGCCAACATGTTCCATAACATTATTCAAACTTGTTCCAACCTTCGGAACGTTCAATTCAACATCATAACATCAAATTCGCATCGGATTCAAGCCTAAGGTGTTATAACCTATATTTGTACGTGTTATATTACACCGTAAGATAGTCTACCTTGGTTCGAGAAGAGAATTACCTTTGAGACAATAAGAGTTTAGTCCTATTGGTCCTAAACGATGCAAAGGTGTATAAGGGCGGTTAACAAGTATTAGAGGATAAACGAGTTAAGGATGTTGTAACTCGCGTTTTTGGGAAAATCGAGAGGTGTTTAACAATACCAATATGTCATGTTTTAAGGTATTTGAATGATATGATATCCGTTTCATAAGTCTTGAAGTCAAACGAGTTATGAAACAAAAGTCGACAAAAGTTGTCGCAACTTAGGTTCACAATTTTACTTAAACGATAGGTAAAATGTTTCTGCAATTTTCTCCCAATTTACACGGAATTACGGGGTGATCTACCCACCAAATTAAAGGTCTATGAGTCGAGTTTCCAATGCTTCAAACCGTTTGTCAATACGATCTCGGAGTATTGACATAATTGTATTTCCGTAGAACTGCACAGGCTGGTAGGTGACAAGTAGGTGCATCACCTACTTGCCAAAATTAAGGGCTAAAATTTAAAAGCCCAAAGTCGGTTAAGAGAGGGCTTTTAAAAGCTTCTAAATCCTGATAATTCACTATCATTTCACAGCTTCAAAACCTAAAAGAACCCCTGCAACCCCTCCCCAAATTAATACCACACAAACCCTAATTGATTTTCCCCTCTTTCAAGTTCTAGTTGAAGGTAAACCCTAGAGTTTGAGGAACCAAAGCAAGGGCTGAGTTATCTGACAAGAAAGGTGAGTTTACTGCTCTATTTAATACTTTTTTTTCTACTGTTAAGTATTGGTAAGTTGTTCTATGTGTGTAAGAACTCACGGGACGGTGATCGGAAGCCGTGAGTTCGAGTTATTCACTTGTAGCGGACTGTTTTGTGAACTGTTTTGTGTTGCTGTAAAGCAGCATGTTATACTACTGATTTGTGGAGTTGTGGATGAGGAAGGGTGTGGAGAAACACCATATATGTTTAGGGTTGTGTCCTGATAGTTGTTCATACCATTTCCGGATCGTTTGACACGACTATTGTGGCCATTGTATGTATGAAGTGATTGGTTTGTGTGTGGACTATTTTGGGAGGTTCAATATGATTCTTATTGATCTTGTTTGGCTGTTTGGTGGCTGTTTTTACTTGTGTGAAGTCATATATATAGGGGAGGTGCTGTCCGTTTTATTGCAAAATAGGTTACAGTCGATACATAATAGTTGCGACGCCTGAACGATAACGCTAGTGTCCTTCCTCTTATTGTAGACTAAGAAGTCGTGGAAGTTTCATAGCTTGAGATTGGAAAGTATTACAAGGTATGTGAGACTATCCTTTTCCTTCTTTTGCACGACTCTAACTGTACACAATGCAATGAACGAACCCCAAAGATACTCTACTCTTAGAAGGTAGCAGTACGTATATTGTTTCCCCTCTTATGGGAGGATTGATATGTTATTATTTCACCATGGTAGTATGACTCTTATGAGTCCAGCATGCATTATCTATTTTACTCTACCGAGCCGCGCTATAGTCGGCCGGGTATGGCACCTATTGTGCAAGTATACATATGTATATGTTTTACTCTACTTAGTCGCGCTATTGTCGACAGCTATTTTACTCTACCGAGCCGCGCTATAGTCGGCCGGGTATGGCACCTATTGTGCAACCACTGATCAGTTGGGTATGATGATGAGGAGGCCCACAGAGGCATATGTATGAGATGATGATGGCCCACAGAGGCGTATATATGTATATGATGATTTTCAAAAGGATATAAATATATGTATATGCATATGCATGTCAGGCATGACATGGTTAGTCGCCCTCAGAGGCATTCAGATGGTACAGGTTGTATGTCTCTTACCCTGATGCTTATTATTGTTCTTGCATTATGTTTCCTGTCTTACATACTCCGTACATTATCCGTATTGACATCGTTTATTGTGGACGCTGCATGTCGTGCTGCAGGTCCAGGCAGACAGATAGACGAGGCTTCCCCACCACAGTAGGCTACCCAGTTCAGCAGATATTGGCGAGATCCATCCTTCTGACTTGCCACAGTCTTGGTATGCATTTTGTTGTAGGCATTATGGGCACGTCGGGGCCCTGTTCCGACGTAGGTTGCATTATGTACGTTTTTGTAGAGGCTCATAGACAAGTGTCAATTTATGCATAGACAAATAATAGTTTGGCTTATGTATAGTTGAATTGCCTTGTCGGCAAACGTATATATTTTATTTTATGGTTTTGCATTGCAGCCTTATGGGCCATATTATGTATATAAGTATGTTCGTATGATGGCATGACATCTCGGTTCATTATAATTATTGTTCGAGATTATATGCATATGACAAGCCTTATAGATAATAAGGAAAGTTAGATGAAGGGTACGCCGGCGCCCGTTGGGTAGGGTCCGGTGCCAGTCGCGGCCCTCCGGCTTGGGTCGTGACATTTAAAATGCGGCACCCATTGATCTTTAGGGAGAACAGCAGGATTTATGAGTGAGGATGCAGCTCCGGTGTCGATGAAAGCAATAACTCGAGCTGGTTTATCCCATTTCGATGAATAGACTTTGAGTTCTACTTGAGGTACGATTGTGAGAGCATTGATCTCCTCTCGAGCCTCGATCACTGGTTTTGAAATTTGGTACTGATCATTGCCTTGATCTTAATAGAAATCGAGAGAGAATATAGTTTCTTCATTGGGTTCATCATCCATAGAGAATATGGATCCATAGTTTGACAGATCTTCTTGACTGAGGACAATTTTTTGTGAAATGCCCAATCTTATGGCAAATAAAGCATCTGTCTTTCTTGTGAAAATTTCCTGGCCTTCTGCGTCTGAAATACTTTGTGCGTCTCTTGGATCTTGATCTTCCATCTGGAATTCTTGGCCATTTGAACCTCCTGAATTCTTTCCGTCGTCTGGACGCGCTGCAGGAACATCCTGATCTGGTGATTAGATCAGTTTTGCGGCATGCCTTGTCAAACGCTGGATTGTGCTGAATAGTTTGCTTCAAGGCTGAGCGCTTGGTACAGATGTCATCTAGTGCGACGAAAATAGCCTGCCTGATGTAACCAATTTGCGGGATGGTTATGGACTGGAATTTTTCTTCAATGATGGTCATGGTTCGGCTTGCTAACAGCTTTGGAAGAGAAGAGACAAAGGCTTGTTTCAAATTGATGTCTCCGCCCGATTTCAAAATATATCTTGGCCATTTCTTGAAAATGTCTGTCAATGTCATTTCTGTCGAATGACACACACTTCATCTCGAAGAGTTGTCTTCGCATTTTCTCCGGTCGTTGGCTAGTATCTCCGTAGAAAACTTCATGTAGGACCCGGATGTTGAAGGCAAAATTTTGGGAAGTAAGAAAAATATTCTTGTCGTGAATCCCAAGGGAGTTCCACCAATCTCTGAGGATTCCTGAGAATGGTGAAGTGAGTTTTGACAAGATGACATACTTTTCTCGTTCTGCCAAGTTTTTGGTCACCATCCAAGTATAGAAGTCTTGGATTCTCTTAGGCCATTTTGAAACCTTGACGTCGTCCAAGGTGAAAGTATGGAAGCCGGTTCCAACTGGCTTGGACGCCGTGGGTTCATATCTTCTTTCTGGGATTGGCTCATCTGTCATGCCTTCTTGTTCGTCATCTATCTCAGATACTTCTGGCTCTCTTGGCTGATTTACAAATATTGGGGGATTATCATCTTCGGAAGAGTCCGTCGCGGATTCATCGCTTGATTGAGAGCTATCTTCCGTGGATTCCTCTTCTGATGAATTTAGAGATTCGGACTATGGAGTCTCTTCTTCTGATATGCATCTTGGCTGAGAGACATAGAGGTCTGGAGCCTTCTGGTCATAAATCATAAGATTTTCTGGGTTGGACCCTTTTGAACTTCCTGCATGGTCTCGTCTTTTCTTGGCTTGTTTTTCTGCTGCAAGGGCATCTTTCCTTTCCCAAACCAATTTTGCAATATCAAACTCCTGTTCTCCTTTTACAGGTTGGGTGAAAGAGAATGGATTTTGAGAGGCAGATGGGAAAGTAGAAAAGGTGTTGTCTAATTTAGGTGGGGAATATGGTTGTGGAGACATCGGGAAAAAGGTAGGTTTTGAGGTGACAACTGGGGTTATTTGTGGATTAGAGTGATCATTTCTTAAGAGCTGAATCTGTTCTTTGAGGAACCGTCTCTTTTTGTTGTTGTTGGAAGAATTGGAAAAGTGAAGTTCCTGGCGGACAAATCTCATATTGCAAATTTGCTAACCTCAGTTCCAACGCTTTGATCAGTCCTTCATGGCTAGACGATGTTTGCTCCATCTTTTTCTCAATTGTTTCCACCTTGCTCATCATTTTGTTTTGCGTGTGCGCCACGTTCTTTATGGTGTTGCCAATGTTGGTCAGGACCTTGTTTTGGCCGATGGAGTTTTCGGATTGCCAGTTTAGTGTTGCCTCGATGTCACTTGTTGGAGGTTTTTCTCCAGTAGGCAATACTACGTTTTTCTTGGGAATTTTTCGAGCATGGCTAATTCCTTCCTTTTCAAAAGGTTGTAGTGAAGGAAAGTCGTGGGTATGACTGGAGCTTGAAGAACTCAGCATGAACATCTGTGGGGGATTTTTGATTTTCGGAGTTTGTGAAGTTTTAGGTTCAGGTGGCTTTTTGGGTTGTAAGGTCTGAAATGGTGGTGGATCGGGTTTGGGTGTAGGTTCGCTATCTTCCCAACTTGGAGTGAATTTTTCTGGTAATTTTGGCCATTCCTGGGGTTGGTAACTTACAAGAAAATCATATTTCCCTGGGTGGCTTAATGAGCCAATTGAAGGGTCTTTATTTTCATATCTGGCTCGGAATTGTTTTTCAGTAGTTTTTTCCTTTTTCTTGGATTTTGGTTTGGTTTTGTTCAGGCTTAACTTTTCTTCATAGTATTCTCCATTTGGATCGTCTAAACAGTCTTGACAGTTGCAATCAAGATCCCAAGAGCAGTGTCCCGTAAAGGGGCATTTGAACCACCAAGTTTTTGATCAATTGTTGTCGAAAGTTCTACACCAATCATGTTCTTCCATGATGCTTTGTATGTTCCAAAAGAGTTCTGTATCAGGTTCAGGGTATGTATCTATTGTATCTTTGGGTTGGATCATTTGGCAAGAAAAGATGGTTTTATTGGGTTTTTTAAGGTGGGAATGGTCGAAGCTTATGCAAACAGTTTTGTCATTTCTTTTGGTGAAGGTTGGTTCACCAGATTGTAGGGATTCCTCTGATTCTCTTAACTTTTCATAATTTGTGATCCAGGAATCAGGAAGAATTTTGACAAGTTCATCTCTTGAAATTTGTCTAGGTATTTGGGTGCACATGGTATTTCCTTT
>MCJB01051515.1:3858-31916 GCA_002018475.1 Nicotiana obtusifolia | reverse complement strand
AACAGGAGTTTGATATTGCAAAATTGGTTTGGGAAAGGAAATATGCCCTTGCAGCACAAAAACAAGCCAATAAACGGCGAGACCATGCAGAAAGTTCAAAAGGGTCCAACCCAGAAAATCTGATGATTTCTGACCAGAAGGCTCCAGACCTCTATGTCTCTCAGCCAAGATGCATATCAGAAGAAGAGACTCCATGGTCCGAATCTCTAAATTCGTCAGAAGATGAATCAACGGAAGATAGCTCTCAATCAAGCAATGAATCCACGACGGACTCTTCCGAGGATGACAATCCCCCAATATTTGCAAATCAGCCAAGAGAGCCAGAAGTATCTGAGATAGATGACGAACAAGAAGGCATGACAGATGAGCCAATCCCAGAAAGAAGATAGGAACCCATGGCGTCCAAGCCAGTTGGAACCGGCTTCCATACTTTCACCTTGGACGACGTCAAGGTTTCAAAATGGCCTCAGAGAATCCAAGACTTCTATACTTGGATGGTGACCAAAAACTTGGCCAAACGAGAAAAGTATGTCATCTTGTCAGAACTCACTTCACGTTTCTCAGGAATCCTCAGAGATTGGTGGAACTCCCTTGGGATTCATGACAAGAATATTTTTCTTACTTCCCAAGATTTTGCCGTCAACATCCGGGTCCTACATGAAGTTTTCTGCGGAGACACTGGCCAAAAACAAGAGAAAATGCAAAGACAACTCTTCGAGATGAAGTGTGTGTCATTCGACAGAGAGAGGGATAACACCTAGCAATTCTAATCATCAATCCTTATCCTAATCTTGAAGATCAAGAGAATCACTCACTAAACTATCATCTGCCAATAGGAGGTAGTATGTGGGGTTGTTGAACTATTTCGGGCAGTTTCTTGTTGAAATTGGTTGAGGGAGGAAGGGATTATCATTGTAGAGCTTTGTAGTCGATTTTGCATAATAGATGTTTGCTAAAATTCCCAAGAGAGTTATGTCATGAGAATCGTTCTAATTATTATTCGATTTTCGCTATCTTCCTATAGATTGAGGTTTCTAGAAGTATTGGAACGTTGTAGTAATCTAAGGAAAGCTGAAGTGATGCATGTTGGCTACACTATACTCTTAGGATCGAATTCCATGATGTTCCCATAAGTTTCAAGTAACCCAGGTTCCTAATTCCCATGTTCCGTGTTGTTCCTAATAAATTCGAATATCCAAAGTAAGCGTGGTGTTGAAAGATGTATATACTCAAAACATTTTCTAATTGCTCCTATATTATTATGATCTCTTTCAAGAATGTGTTCAAGTATGGTTTACGTATTAATAATTTATAACTTCAATTCATCCTTCAAATGAAAGTTCATTATGCTTTACTTGGAAAGAAAACCCAATGTTCTTAAGACCATATTGCTTATATACATATCAAATCTCGATTTCCAATTGCCCTTATTGTTGATAAACAATGACGATGTTTAGAAGTGAAAGAAGTGAGAGTTAGATATAAAATGTGGCCATTGTTGTTGTAACTAGAGCATATGATATTAATTCGTGTTTCAATCGTAAATCACCATGAACTCCTTTGTAAAAGTTTCCAATCTCTTTTGAGTTCTTATTTACCATGAGTTGAAACTCTGCATTTCCTTTTTAGAGAAGTATTTCAAAATGAAATGGTGTATTACTCGTTTATAATTTTTAACTTGTGTTACGACTGCAAGTCATTTTGCTCCGTACTTTGGAAATAAAACTATTTTGTTTAAAGCCTTCATTACTAATGAACTTAAAGTTATGGTTTATGGAATATTCTATAAGTTGATGTTTAAGATGATGATCCTTGCAAGTAAAGAAATAAAAGTGTGGAATGTGAGATACGGCCATTGTGCCATAAATGAAGAATCATATGTATAGTTAAGAGAGCTAATGAGATAATGATGTTGTGAGTGGTTAAAGGTACTAATGAAGCGATATGTGGTTTGAAAGGTTATGAGGTGAATGTATTTGTATTTCTGTTTCCTTTGTGTGCAAAACAAAATGTTTTGGGAGTATCATTAGCGAGCCGAGGAAGGGTGGGTCGTAAGGCCCAGACCCGAAACTACACATGCCAGTATAGGAGGTGATTGTGATTTTCCCCTTAATTGTGATTATGATTTACATAATATGCTATATTTTGATGTTTATAATGATGATCCTTGAAAGTAAATAAATGAAAGTGTGAAATATGAGATACGGTCATTGTTCCATGAATGAAGAATCATATGTATAGCCAATAGAGCCAATGAGATAATGATGTTGTGAGTGGTGGAAAGTACTAATGAAGCGATATATGGTGTGAAAGGTTATGTGGTGAATGTACTTGTAGATTTGTTTCCTTCGTGTGAAAAATAAATTGTTTTGAGAGTATCATTAGCGACTCGAGGAAGGGTGGGTCGTATGGCCCAAACCCAAAACTACACGTGCCGGTGTAGGAGCGAATTGTGATTATTCCCCGTAATTGAGATGAGATTGATGTGTTGAGATTATTCCCCTTGATTTGAATGACATTGTTGATAGCCCTGGATTGTAATTCGACCCACACGACATATGTGGGGAGGCGGCCTAGCCGATTGGGTGGGGATCGGACGCCATGTCGTGCGCATGGTGGTTCCTACTCTTGGTAACATCTTTTTTTTTCACATCACCATGTCAATCCACATTGTTCATGGAGAGATGACTCAGCCGATCGAGTTTGTGATCGGACTTCATGCCTCGTGTATGGTGTGATGATCGGAGGCTAATGATCTCCCAACCAAAAATAATATTATTTTCGTATTTCGGAAATTGTTGTGTATTAACTTGGCATTTGGATATCATTGATTATTACTTGCTGCTTTCATGGTTTTCCCCTTCTTATATTGACATTCCATTTCAAAATAGGGTATTTAGCTATGCGTACTAGTACTATTCCATATGTACTAACGTCCGTTTTGCTAGGGGCACATCATCTTTAATGGATGCAGGTGATTCGTCAGTCGGCAGCTTTGATCTTTGTTAGCAGTTACCCACTACTCAGCAGGTTTTGGTGAGCCCTATTTGGTTTCCGGCCTTGTATCACTTGATGTTGTACTTTGAGTTTTGAGGTATAGCCGGGGTCCTGTCGCTAGCACTTCCATACTTCTCTTCTATTGTGGTTAGAGGCTTCATAGACATGTTGCGGGTGGTGTTTGATGTAGGGTTTGAACTAGAAGTGTTGGTATTTGTCAAACATGTTTTTCCCTCTTAACTACGAACTTGTAATATTTTGGAAACTATAAACCAAGCTTATTTGAGTAATGGAAAAAGAATGTGGAACTCTTTACTCTTCTCACGTCTATCGCTTATTACTGATTCTTATATTGTTCATGGGTAAGGTTGGGTGGAAGGCATCAAGTAGGCTTTCTTGACCGGGGTATCTCGATTGGGCGCCGATCGCGCTCCCCGAGGCCGGGACTTGACAAGCTTGGTCTCAGAGCCTAAAGTTTTAAAGTGTCATAGGATGTCTCGAAGCCGTGTCTATTAAAGTCCTTCTTATCAGTGTGCTGCCGACCACATATATAATTAGGAGGCTACTTGGGCATTAAGGAATGTCACCCTTCTTTTATACTCTAGATCGTGCGATAGAACTCAAGATAAGAAGCTAATTTCCTTGTCATGTCTACTTTTCCAGATAAGAAGAACAAATGCCCTAGGTTGGGTACACCCAACTTGGTTTGCTCGTTATGCGGGAGAAAACATATAGCGTTGTGTCACGAGTATTCTTAGGAGCGTGTTAGGGGTGGTAGGTTAGGGCATTTCTGAAGGCCCACACAGCAAGCCAATATAGAGATTGTTAACCTGCCCCGGGGCCTGGAGGAAGGATAAGAGGAATGCTTATGAGGTATGCAAAAAGGGTAAAAATCAGGTCAGTGGGGCGAGTCAGTTTAGCGGACCTAATCTTCATTGAAAGAAGTGTAAGAAATGTCATTCAGGGCTATGTCACTATGGTACCAACCTAAAGCACTGCCCCGTCAACCTAAAACCACCAACTAAGTCAGTACTAGCTACATCATTCTGAACACCTCATAATTTTCCTTATTGTAAATGTGCATCTGCATTGAAGATCCAACATAGATATGGTTTTAATACCACACTGAATCACAAAACATTGCACGTACCTACTTTTTAAACGAGACGCATTATTCGTGAAGCCTTTTTATCACAATTTTCTTACTTAAAATCTCTTGAGAAACTAAGTTTTATAATGATTTCCTTGAGTTGAGTTATAACCCTAGGCTAATACTTCCCACTTGCTTCCCTAAATTTTAAACAAGGGACTATACTTAATGAATTTCTTATATAAGCTTCTGATTCAAAGGGGTAAAATCTATTCACTTGTGCACGCAGCATCATAACATTTACCTACATGTCGTCGAATCTAATGTAAGACAGCCTAGTGTTGAGATCTTTCTTGAGCCACACACACACACTCTCTTTCTCTCTATCTCCTGTGTATGTGGCTCATATGTTTGAATAGTCACTTACTCCCTTAATTAACATTATCATGAATCCTTTTTCACTGTCCGGTAACATAAGAGCACATCTCAACAACTATCATATGTGTGTGTGCCAATCAAAGAGTCAATTGTCCGCATAAGGTTTATCCAAAATTTGAGATTCTCACAAATTCGCCATAGGAAGATCTTTTGTTTTCCCATCTCAGTACAATTTTAGTCCACTTAGATCATTCCGCAATGAGTAACCTACCTTGTTACTAGTATTGTAGCTCCCCATGACGTGGCTTGGTATCGTAGTTTGAGAGTTATTATGGCAAAACATGTCTAGCTCATAGCAAAGTGTTCATTCTCTCTTTCCACCTCTGCAACATGTTCTGACGGTGTTCCTTAGTAAATTATTGCGCTAGCCTCCCGACACTTATTGGATAACCATGAGAAAGCGTGTCCTTCCACGAGTCACTTTAGCACTGCCTTTTTCATAGGATAGTTGATAGGCTCTCCGTCAAGACCGAATACACTTTTTGGGTTATCATATCATCATATTTGTTTCTCATGTTCTTCCCATCCTTCATTAGCATCTGGGTACTATCCAAGTCACAAAGCCCGTGGCGAGCTCATTATAAACATTCGCAAACCTTCCATGATTACTCTATAGTGCCTTCCTCAGTTTCGTTATCTTTACCACTCGGCTTTTAGAATAATTTACTATGCCATTGTTATTGCGGAGAGTTTGCTATCCTTAACATTCCACATCCCTTGGTGGAAAGGGGTTTAACAATTACATTTCTCCCCGGAGCATCGAATTAACCATACGGACCCCTCAAACCAGTGTGGGATTTCATCTCAATATTAGGATGTCTTATATACATGGTTTCAATCTTATATGGTTGAAGTTATGTAGCCTTACCGCAACCTTTCCCTCCCCACTTACGATGGATGTTTAAGATTTTGGCACATATTATGAGCATATTGATTTGAAAGACAAGTTTATCGCATCTCTAGACCACTCATGTAGGATCAACTATCGGAAAGGGTTAAGCTACCAGAATAATAACCTCACAAGTGGTCAACCTCCTTTTCGACCTCGTGGGCTTGTGGCACAGATTCCTTGTGTCGGATATTGTTAGGAGCGTAATGCAGCTTCATGTGTTTTCCTAACCTTTATCCCGTTCATGGTGCATCTCTCATCTTAAGTTAAACTATTTTTCCCTACACTCTAGGAGGCAACTGCTGTCACGTACTTGGCTATTTCTCCTTAAGGCTTACTTTTTGCCGAGCAAGGCACATATGGAATAAAACGATTGCTACTATCCCTTTCATAACTCATCATCTTCCAAGAATAACTGATGCTAATGTCCTTATCCTCCTGATCATGCCTCCCATGTATCTCATGTCTGAAATGACTCACTTATTTTCCATCTTAAGATAATGTACATGGTCTCCACATTATAAGGGTGTGCTAGTTAATTGTAGGCCTCATTCGTCGAATCAATGATGTCATCATAATGATTAACCATGTCAGCGCTATTGGTATTAACCTTCATATCTCCTAGGATGTAACCTCCTGAAATGTCGCAACTCAACACATTGATGGATTCTTGAAAAATTCTAGCTCAATCTCTAACCTCGTTGTTCCTATTTGTAGTAGATCCATATATGGTTGTATGTTCAAACACTTCAAAGAAGAAGCATCATTCCATGATCAAACATATTGAGTAGGAAACTCGATGGTCATATTCATTCAAACACATCATAAAATAAGTGGGAGAAAGAGGTTAAGGGTCTCCAAGAGTTAATTCGGATGTTTGACACAGGGATTTGGAGTTGAAGAAAGTGAACGAATCTTCTGAAGAATTCCTCCTTGAATACGTTGCTTGAATTGTTAATAAAGGTAAAGTAGGTGCATTATACATTGGGCCTTATTGAATCTTGAAGAAAATATGCTGAGCTATGAGTATGATGTCCCCCATCGTTGTCCTCCATGCACCCGGTGCTTCATGTGTCTACGACAAAGAAAGTAGTTGGAAATCCTTTGTCTATCATTCCGGTGGAGGCTATTGAAGGTGAAATAATGGACTATTGGCTTATGAGAGGTAACTAGTTGTCATCCTTGTCAGACAAGTTCGGGAGTTAAGATTTGCCTCCGTCAAAGTGCTATGGCGAAGTTTGTGACTCGAGGAGGTCGCCTCGAATATTGAGGGTATTGTAGAAACAAAATATTCTTACTTGGTCGTATGGCCAAATGGTTGTGGTATGAAAGGTACTTTCTATGTGTTATGATTTGAATACGTACAGTTCATGTCCACATACCACTCTTGATAATGCAAAGCTTGTAATGTGGAGTTTGGTGTTATTGATATATATTGTGATGCTTTGTTGAGTTGTGAATGTGATGTCAAGAGTGGTTTTTGGTGTTTCTCTAATAGGTGGATAGGCCCAATTGCAGGGGAATCTCTGCTGAAATTTATAAAAATTTGGGAGATAGTCGAAATTTGGGAGCTTGTGATGTATGGAAGAAGAGATGAGTAATGTTGGGTGTTTTGGGCGGATTCTCCTCCTCATTCAAGGATGAATGATCCTAAGTGGGGGAGGATGTGAGGCCCTGAAATGTTTTCCCAAGGAATTTAAGGTTTTGTGGTGTCGGGGTTGGCTAATGTGTCCGAAGGTAGTATTTAATCAAGCTCGCTGCGGTACAGACTTTTTGGGTTGAAGATTGCATTTAGGAGTTGGTGGAAATTTTTGCAGGAGGCAATTTTGCGGTCAGATTCGCGATTGTAGATCTAGTCTGCGAGCCGCATGATCATCGCTGAGTTGAGCAAAAAAAAATGTTGAATTTTGAAGATCATTGGGTGGTCCATTATGCGATCGCATATCAGTTTTGTGGATCGCAGATTTAGCATGAAGAATTTTGGAGGGTTATTCTGCGGTCCATTTCACGGCTGCATAACTGGTCTACGGACCGCAGACCTGCCGCAGACTAGTCTAAGCAAGCCCAGTTTTTGGGATGATTTCCGCAGTCCGTTTTGCAGGCCGCATATCTGTTATGTGGTCCACTCTGCGACCGCAGAGTTGAGTTCGGAGGGTCTAACTTCCTATTTTTATAATGAACCCATTTTGATTAAAATCCTTTGGGGCTCATTCTGAAGACAAAAATAAGATGTTTTAGAAAGAAGTGAGTATCTTAGAGAGAGAGGGAGAAGACCTAGCAACTGTAATCATCAATCCTGGTCCCAATCTTGAAGATTCAAGGGAGTCACTCACTAAACCATCATCTGTCTGGGTAAGTCCTTCTCCTAAGCTTTCATGCAAGAGGTTATGCGTTTAAGTATATTTTGGGACTGGGGACAGGCCATGCATGTGCCAATAGGAGGAAGTATGTGGGGTTGTTGAACTATTTCGGGTAATTTCTTGTTCAAATTGGTCGAGGGAGGAAGGGATTATCATTGTAGAGCTTTATAGTCGATTTGCATAATAGGTGTTTGACAAAATTCCCAAGGGACTTATGTCACGAGTATCCTTCTAATTATTATTCGATATTCACTATCTTTCTATAGGTCGAGGTTGCTAGAAGTATTGGGTCATTGTAGTAATCTAAGGAAACCTCAAGCAAGGTATGTTTGTGAAACTACTCTCTTAGGATCGAATTCCATGATGTTCTCACAAGTTTCAAGTAGGGTTGGCCCACGTTCCTAATTCCCATGTTCCGAGTTGTTCCTAATAAATTCAAATATCCCAAGTAAGTGTTGTATTAAAAGACGTTTATACTCAAAACGTGTTCTAATTGTTCCTATCTTATCATGATCTCTTTCGAGAACGTGTTCAAGTATAGTTTGCGTATTAAAATGTTATAACATCAATTCATGTTTCAAATGAAAGTTCATTATGCTTAACGAAAAGAAAACCTAATGTTCTTAAGACCCATATTGCTGATATCCATATCAAATCTTTTTCAAATGCCCTTATTGTTGATAAACTATGACGATATTAGAATTGAAAAAAGAGAGAGTGTGATACAAAATGTGGCCATGGTTGTTGTAACTAGAGCGTAATGATTTGAATTCGTGTTTCAATCGTAAATCACCATGATCTCCTTTGTAAAGTTTCCAACCTATTTTGAGTTCTTATTTACCATGAGTTGAAACTATGCATTGCCTTTTTAGAGAAGTATTTGATTTTTAACTTGTGTTGCGACTGCAAGTCATTTTGCTTCGTATTTTTGAAAGAAATCTATTGTGTTTGAAGCCTTCATTGCTAATGATCTTAAAGTTATGATTTCCGGAATATTATATGTTGATGTTTACGATGATGATCCTTGAAAGTAATGGAATGAAAGTGTGGAATATGAGATATGGCCATCGTGCCCTGAATGAAAAATCATATAGCGAAGAGAGCCAATGAGATACTGATGTTGTGAGTGGTTGAAAGTACTAATGAAGCAATATATGGTGTGAAAGGTTATCAGGTGAAAGTATTTGTATTTCTTTTTTCCTTTGTGTGCAAAACAAAATGTTTTTGGGAGTATCATTAGTGAGCTAAGAAAGGGTGAGTCGTAAGGCCTACACCCGAAAATACACGTGCTAGTGTAGGAGTGGATTGTGAGTATTTCCCTTAATAGGGATGAGATTGATGTGTTGAGATTATTCCCCTTTATTGGGATGAGATTTTTGATAGCCCTGGATATGATATCGGCCCACACGGCATATGTCCGGAGGTGGCCTAGCCGATCGGGTGGAGATCGGACGTCATGTCGCGCGCATTGTGGTTCCTACTCTTGGTAACATCTTTTTTCTCGCATCACCATGTCAGTCCAGATTGTTCGTGAAGAGATGGCTCAGCCAATCGAGTTTTCCATCTGACTCCATCCCTTGTGTATGGTGTGATTATCGGAGGCCAATGATCTCCCAGCCAAAAATAATATTATTTTCATATTTCGAAAATTGTTATGTTTTAATTTGGAATTTGGATATCATTGATTGTTACTTGCTGCTTTCATGGTTTTCCACTTCTTATATTGGCATTATATTTTGCAAGAGGGTATTTAGTTTTACATATAGTACTATTCCATATGTACTAACGTCCATTTTGCTAGTGGCGCTGCATCTTCAATAGATGCAGGTGGTTCGTCAGCGGGCAGCTTTGATCCTCGTTAGCAGTTACCCTCTACTCAGCAAACTTTGGTGAGCCCTATTCTGTTCCGGGCCATATGTCACTTGATGTTGCACTTTTTGTTTGGAGGTATAGCAAGGGCCTTGCCGCTGGCACTTCCATACTACTTTTTTGTTGTGCTTAGAGGCTCCGTAGACATGTTGTGGTGGTGTTCGATCTTGGGTAATGAACTAGAAGTGTTGGTATTTCCCAAACATATTTTTCCCTCGTGACTATGAACTTGTGGTATTTTGGAAATTGTAAACGAAGCTCGTTTGAGTAATGGAAAAAGAATGTTGAACTCTTTACTCTTCTCACTCTTTTATTGTTGATTCTTATATTGTTCATGGGTAAGGTTTGGTTGAAGGCATCAAATAGGTTTGCTTGACGGGGTATCTCGGTTGAGCGCCGGTCGCGCTCCCTGGGGTTAGGCGTGACACCTTAATAGGAGGACCCCAGACTTGGGTTTGTTGAGATGTGTGGATGTTGTTGAGGCAACCAAACTATTAAAAGAGATACATGTTGGAACGTGCAGACCTCACATGAATGATTTCACATTAGCCAAGAAGATCTAAAGAGCCGGATACTTTTGGATGACCATGGAAAGTGTTTGTATCCGCTACGTGCAGAAGTGACACCAGTTCTAGATCCACGGGGATTTCATCCGGGTTCCGCCCAATGAGTTGAATGTGATGGGTTCCCTTTGGCCGTTCACCACTTAGGGCATGGACGTGATTGGACCTATAGAGCCTGCTGAATCAAACGGGCACTGCTTCATCTTGGTAGCCATTGACTACTTCACTAAATGGGTCGAAGCATCTACCTACAAGGCCATCACAAAGATGATGGTGACAGATTTCATCCGAAACAACATTGTCTGCCGATTTGGAATACCCGAGTCAATTATCACTGACAACACAACTAACCTCGACATTGATCTCATGAGGGAAATTTGCGAGAAGTTAGAATTGTCTATCGCAACTCCACTACCTATATACGACATATGAATGGAGCAGTCAAGGCAGCCAACAAGAATATCAAGAGAATTATGCGAAAGATAGCGGACAATCATAAGAAATGGCACGAGAAGCTATCATTACTAGGTTATCGGACCACCATGAGAACATCTACTGGGGCAACGCCATATATGTTGGTATATGGCATCGAAGTTGTGATACCCGCAGAAGTCGAGATACCATCTTTAATAGTTATCCAAGAAGCCAAGTTAGACGATGCAGAGTGAATACAAGTCAGACAGGAGCAACTCATGCTCATTGACGAAAAGAGAATGGATGCAGTATGATCATGGTTAGCTATATTAGAATATGATGGCCTGTGCATTTAACAAAAGGGTGAAGCCTCGCCAGTTTACAGCAGAGCAATTGGTTTTGAAGAAAATCTTCCCCAACCAGGAAGAAGACAAAGGAAAGTTTTCCCCGAATTGGCACGGTTCTTACGTGGTCCACTGAGTGTTATCAGGTGGAGCTCTAATCTTGGCAGAGATGGACGGAAGAGTCAGCACGAAGCCCATCAACGCAAATGCAGTCAATAGAAACTACGTTTGAAGGCAATAAAGCTAGGTTTTTGTTGCAACAGAACTACACTCAACCTGACTTCCCACGAAGGGATACGTAGCTTCACGTAGGGTTCTATTTCTCTCTCCCTTTTCTTTTGTAATAGAAAATCCAAACATCATTTTGTATTGTATTCAGAACTACGCCACGACTTGATTTCCTTGGGAAGGAATACGTAGGCAATTCTCATCAGATTCAGTCATCTTTTGTACTTGAACTACGTTATGGCCTGATTCCATTTGGATATATGAGGCGGTCTGAGTCAGACTCAGCAATTTCAGTATTAATCTCATCATTTTCCATTTGTTGTAATCGAACTATGTCTTGACCTAACTCCGTATGGATACATAGGCAACCTACGTCCTATTTCAGATTAGGACGCAAATGCAAAAGCAAGCCGCTGCATCTCATCACAAGCATCGTGGAAGATCGACACCAACAGGACAGAGTTTCTCAAGAAGCAACGCTCGCGTTCAAAGAACCTTTTGAAGCATGTAATAATCCAGAACGACGACATCAAAGATTTTCAAAAATGTTTTCCCAAAAATATCGTAATTTCTTCCACCTACAGAACTGCAGGGTGTACTCTTATCAAGACCTGAGCAAATCCAGTTACTCTGGTCGACACAAACCAACATCCTTCCCGCTAAGAATTTTTCTTTAAGCGAGGGCTAACAGGACGCAAGGATTTTCGTAATATATTGGGGCAAATGATGGATACGCCACTCTCTGACGATTATTACCCTGCTTTCTCTATTTATGTTTGGTTGGTATAACTGAAACTAATTCTCGAATCCTTTGCAGGTATCTTTCAAAAGGACCGCTGATGTGAACGAGACATAGTGTACATAGCAAACAGTACGCTCAATCAATCGAAGCACATTGTGCAAAATGAGCTGATGGCCTCACCAATTGGAGCCCCGTATATAGCAAATCGTCCGCTCAACCAATCGGAGCACCTTGGGCAAAATAAGCAGTTGGCTTCACCAATCGGAGCCCCATATATAGAAAAATTTTAGCTCAATCGATTGGAGCGCCCCGTATAAAGTAAACGTCAGTTTTGCCAATCAAAGCCCAATACACAGCAAACCGTTCGCTCCATCACAACAGAGGCCGGAATAGACAGTTGCAAATCTCATCACCAACATTCCGTCAATCGATAGCGCAACATAGCTTTGCAATTAAGAGTATCTCTTGGGCATGCTTTTCTTTTCCTTTATTGTTATCTTGAACGTTTTGAAGTTTTGCTCATGCAGCTTACAGGCATGATTAATTTTTTTCTTCAAGTCAATCGCTCCCATCAAGCGGAAATTACTTTACAATTTTAGTGCATAATTAATATCATTTCACCCTGGAATCATCATTTTATACTATTTAATTAATGGGAATTATGATTTCAAGTAATAAAAATAAGTAATTAAGTTGATCAATCACCGTTGGCATGTTTGACGGAGGCGTTAGGCGCCATCACAACCTATAGTGTATTTGGGTCGTGACAGCTTGGTATCAGAGCTCTAGGTTCACTTAGGTATCCCGATTCATTAGTGAGTCTAGTAGAGGCTTGTAGATCAAAACGAAGACGTCTGTACTTATCTTCGAGAGGCTACAGGACTATTAGGAGCACTTCCCTTCTGGATTCTTCATCGTGGGATTTGATTCCATTAAAGCTTATGCCTTCATTTCCTTCCTACTCAATCTTACGCAATGTAGAGCGCTTGTTACCAATTGGGCACCGAGCAGTTGTAGTTGTACTACAGTCATGGTGAAAGATGTTTCTCCCTGCATATTCGGACAGGCTATTAGCGTCGCTTTGCGGAAGGGTGTTCTGTTGTTTCAACCCAGTACCTGTATTTCCTATGGTTTCGGGGCTATGCACAAATTATTATGATGTTCATGCGTTGTTATCGCACAATGTTTGGTATAATGGTAGGGTGTTTGTTCATATGTCGAGTAAGTGAATGACTAAAAAGTTGGATTTTTCAGCGCATGGTTTAATGGTTAGGCATTGAATTCCAGCGGAGGAAAGGCAATTAGACCGTGGATGTTTAGGCTCTGGTTAATGAAGTAACGAAACTTGATATTTCTGAGCGTGGTGGAATTCTCATTTGTGGTGTGGTGTCGTCATCCTTGTTGGAATGCATTAAGGCCTATGGGTGTTAAGGCCTCATTTGATTTCGGAGTAGGGTGTTGTAGAACGGTACCTAAGCAACGGTTATCGGATATGACGGTGTATGTTGGCTTTAGAGTCGAATCGGTGCTTCTAATGTTGATGACGCGAGGGAAATGATCTTTGAGGAGGCTTAGAGGTTGTAGCATTTTATTAGTTCAGGTGCTACAGAACAGGATTTTGATTTGAGGCAGCATTTGGGCAGCGAAGTATGAGGAAGGATATGGTGGGAGGTGTCTCGCGGTTGTTGATTGCTAGCAGGTCAAGTATGAAAAGTAGAGTCGATAATTTTCTTAAAGGAGATGTTTTAATCAAAGTGGGAGTGGCAGAGTAGCATATAGATTATGTGGTAGGATAGCCACGTGCCTTGAGAAATATTTAGAGCTATTTGGGGATTGTGATGGACAGAGACTAGGTACACGGATTCTATTTGGGATGTTGGCTACTGTGCTGAGGAAGGTTGAATATGACAGAAATGAGTTTGCTTGTAATGAAAAGGGGTGTAAAAGCTTGATTTTCGTTATGGGATACGATGTGACTTCGAGTTTGAAAATGTATTGTCGCACTTTAAGTTGATGTCAATGGGGGATGAACAGACTTTTACACCTGGTGGGCGAGCATGGGCTCAGGAGGGTTTACTGATTGTGTGGTAGTTGTACCCAGTGCAGCGTTGCTAGAAGATGTCAGCAAGGAATTTTACGGGTGGGCTATCTCCTGTGAGCAAGTTTGCAGTATTGTGATATTGATAAAGTTTCTACGAGGAGCTCAACTTACTACCCGACAGAAGGTCAAATATGGGATCGTGGCTGATAATTTGGAATGTTCATGAGAACCTTAACAAGAGATTATGAGAAATGTGGCGGGTTAACGGTGCGACATCATGGTAATTGAGAAGGAGGAATCTTCGTGAGATCTAGATTTATGTGATTACAGCTTAAAGCTATGTGGGGGAGCCCACCGCCTACGATTGGATCGGGTGGTTGCCTGCTTGTGCGATTTGTGGTTCGGTGCATTGGTGGATTAATTTTAACTAAGAATAAAAAATATCATGGATAATTCAAGCAAATAACTTGATGAATGTGTGCCATATTTTGCATTATCGATTCATGTGCAGTTCTTGGGAAGACTCGAAGTTTATGCTTCTTGTGGATGTGATGTGCAAGGAAAATAATTCATCTTGTTGCTTGTTTTGGGAGTGTTCATGTGCTAACAGAGTGTTAGATTTGATTATACTCGGAACCAGGTCAGAGTGGGTGACTCCCAATAGTGGTTCTAATGGGTTCAAGGATGTATGCGCGGTGTCTAAAGATTTTGGGTTCGTTGTGTGGTAAAGGATCAAGTCTTTTGCAATAGGTATTGAGACAATGTGATCTCGTGATTTGGGTAAGTCGGGATGAGTGTTGATCGAGCTTCGTTATGTTTTTGAATAGAGCTATTATTATTTCTAAGGTAGGTAAAGAGTAAATTGGAGGAAGTTGGGTCAGTTGGTAATGGTTTGGATCAGCATGATTATGACAATGATCAATTCCTTCGATTGATTTGGGAGGTATTTGATTCTAATGGCCTTTTTATGAGTAAATGGATCCCAGAAGAGTTATGACAGTTTTGACCACGACTCGAGGTTTGTATTTTATGCGATTATGGGAATTCAGTTACGTGTTGCAATGTTTCTTCTAAAATGAGTTGAGTTGAAAGGGATTCTAGCCAATGAAGTGTTTATTCTACTAGTAGATTAGGTGTTATGTTGAATTCTTCCACTCTCGCGTAGCGGCGCGATAGGGGCAGTGAGCGGTATGGGAATTGGAAGTTGAGGATCAAGGTTGCAGTTCGGTGTTGACAAGAATGTCACGAGCTCGGATGAGTAGAGAAGAATTCAGATGTTTAGAGTAAGTTTTCATTTTCTTTAGTGACACCTGAGAACGGTGTGATTTGCGGACTCTTGGTTGGCTTTACAGATTTAATATGGTTGGTGGTGTGGAGGTGCATACTATGCTACCTGGTGCGGAATGTCGTGGGAGCATATCCCACGGGAAAATGATATAAGTGTGACATATTTTGTCACTTGATTGTTAAAGATTGAAACCAAGCATGGAGATTGTGGTACTATCATTAATGTGAGAGTTTATGCCTGGAAGGCGCTCTATTCCTTTGGTTGTGAACTGTGGGAGTTTGTTCCGAATTGTGATGGCTGCTCGTTTGTGTCAAGAATAGGGCCATGGTGGATCCTTGAAAGGTTGTTAGCCTAGTATGGGATGATCAGAATTGGCTTGGTGCCCGTTAGTGGGTCTAATATGAATGTGTGCTCTACATCAGGTAAGATGTGTTCGTTCGGCATAGCATTGCTTGCAGATGAGTCTTCGGTCATTGGATATTATTCCCGTCATCGGCTATTTTATGCAATACTCTATTGTGCCATGTGGGTTATTAGACGGCTTGATTATTCGAACATGTGTTGTGATCCCGTGTAGCTTGTGGGGTTATATGAGCAGGATGGCTCTCGAGATGCAGGTCCTTTATCACACCTTAGTTGTGCTTGGATTTTGTAGCATATGGCGCTATCTGTCTCACCATGGTTATATTTTTGCACTTGGTGTGCTTGTGGTCAATATTCGGGTATTTCATAGGAATAAGCATTATGGTTCGATGGGCACTTCCTTATTTATTGCTATGTGTGGATTGGGTGGCACACCGTCACGGGTATGTTGTTTGGATGCAGTTGCACGTTGCAACGGTATCATGTTTGGATCGGGTTGCAGGCCATTATGATATCATGTTTGGATCGGGTTGCACGCCGCTACAGTGAGATGTTAAGTACGGTTCCCTATACTTATTTATGTGTATTTTATTTCTCATTCTCTGAGAAAGGTTCATAGCATCTTTCAGTTGTTTTACGTTACGCGGGCTGGGATGTTCTTTTCTAGATTTCATTCTTCCTTATGTGTCATATTCGAGTTGTAGCTTGTTGGTGCTTCAATGGCGTTGTATGAGATTTTAGATGGTGTGTGAGGTGGCTTATTGCCCAGGCAGCTTGTACTGCGTGAAACGTGGTTATTGGACCTGAGGTCAGTGCGATCGGATTTATGTAGGGTATATTAAAGAGAAAATATCGTTATTCAGTTCAGGATGAGGTAATGATACTTGTCAGGTGGAGAGACCCCCATGATTTATTTATTTGGCAGGTGATAATGAGTTACTATGCATCTCTTTCGTCGTGGAAGCATTGTGAGAGTTGGAACGGGGCTTATATTTGTCATGAGGTGTACTGCAGGCATCGAATTCATGGAATTTCAGCAATTGCAGTCGGAGGATGTTATTATGGGCAGACGGATTACGTGGTGCATGGTGTGATTTCAGCATAGGTGCATGTCAGGTTTTGGTACAGTGCGTAGGGATTGATGCAGTGTTCGTATGTTAGAATCTGGTCTCGTGGAGAACTCCAAATGTTGGAATTTGGTTCTAAGGCTTGTTTGCTAAGGTTATAGGGAGGATCTTCAGTCTGGCTCGAGCTAATGTTCTTACAACGGTTGTGGTGGCACGGGCAGGTGCACGAGATGTTAAATAGTGATTTTGGACAACTCCGGAATGGTCCTTGGCACGTTCGAGGATGAACGTATGTTTAACTGGGGGAGAATGCAACGACCTAACCGATCGTTTTGAACTCTACCATGTCGCTCAGCAATTTGAGGTCTTGAGTAGCTTCACTTCATGTTTTTATGACTTGTATGCATAGTCAGAATCGAATTTCGGGGAAGTTCAGAGTTGATTCGGATGGAAAATTCTACTTTCGGAAGCTTATAGTTAGGAGAATTGACTAAGGTTTTACTTTTGAGTGAACGACCTCGGAATCGGGATCTGAACATTGCAATAGATTCGCATGATGATTTCGAACTAGGGCGTGTGTTTGGGTTGAGTATCGGGTGGTCCGGGAGCATTTCGGCTCTTATTATAGAAAGTTGGCATATTGAAGGTTGTAGAATCTTATAAGTTTGGTTTGAAGTGGATTTTGATGTTATCAATGTCCGTTTGAGGTTTCTAGCCTTGGAATAGGTTCATATCGTGATTTGACTCGCACGCAAAGTTTGGCGACATTCCGGAATGTTTAAGTATAAATCGGACGCGTTCGTTGAAGTTTGAATGTTTGAAAGTTTAAAGAAGGTTTCGATCGTTGATTCATAGTTTTGATGTTGTTTGGTGTGGTTTGAGGCCTCGAGTAGATCTGTGTTATGTTTTGGGACTGGTTTGTGTGATTGGACGAGATCCCGGGTGCCTCGGGTGTGTTCCATGTGTGTTTGGATGGTGTTGCGCTCCTATTTGATGTTTCGGCGTCCTTTCTTTGGGCATAAAGGATACTATATTGAATAAACGACCTCTGATTTGTTATTAGATTAAACCATTAGATCTATATCGTAATTATAGATCCATAGAAACAATAATCGTCGAATTCCGATGTCATATGAGAGAGTTATGCCAATTTCCGTGTCAGACAAAATTGTTGGTTTCTGGTGCAAAGCTTTGTTTTTCACGAACGCGAGAGAGGTGCCGTGAACGCGAAATAGGATTTCTAAGTTGACCCGTCAACGCGAAAAATTTCTCTTCGCGAACGCGAGGGTCTCCCGCGAAGGCGATGAAGAAAAATCATCTGGACAGTGTTTTAAAATGAAAATTTTAATATTTTGGGCATATCTTGAGTTCTAGATCTCCATTTGAGGTGATTTTCACGGCGTTGTTCTCATATCAACAAGGGGATAAATATTTGACCTTCATGTTGGTGTTTCACCATCATTATTTCTGTTGGATGTTATTTGTTTCCGTGTTTGGATTGTAGAATTTGAGATTTTGAGCCCCAGAGTTGAGAAGTGATAAGTCCTTGAATTGAGGGTCGACGTCGAAATTGGATGATTTTATGGATATAGACCATATGATTTATGGGCAATATTTATTTTCAATAATTTTCTTAATCCGTGCACTGTCACACCTCTTTTTATACATCCCTCGGGGAGGAATATATAAAAGAGTTTTTCCAATTAAAGTGACATTATTCGAAATGAGATTATTTATTTAATTTTATCAGAGTCGCCACTTAGAATATTTAATTGGTGTCCCAAGTCACCGATTTATTTTTATCCCAAATCGAGGAAGATTTCTGCGAACCAGAAATTCTAAGTAAGGAATTCTATTAACCCGAGGGAAGGTGTTAGGGACCCTCGGATTCCGTGGTTCTAGCACGGTCTCTTTATTGTTATAATTGGTTTATTATCTGATTTTAATACCTGTTATTAACCTATGGTGCATTTTGCCTCATTTTTACTTTTCCACTTTTAAAGTTTATCAGGAATTGTGATGTCAATCAAAATATGCCACAACTTACGTCACATAAATGCACCCGTAATTTGTAACACCTTTTAATTAAACATCGGGATTTTGGATTTCGGGTCACATAGATGCGCACCCGAGTTTTAGGGAATTCAATTATCATACTAACGCGCCTAAAGCAAATTACGCGTTTTAGTTACTGAGGGCCATGGAGTTTGCTTAATTGCGCACCTCGATTTTTCTAAGTGTTTAATTAATAAGGGCCATATGTTTGTAAATTTATTTGATATGGCACACCTCAAATTAATTTTAACGTTTTTATTATTTTAAAATTGTTTAAATCGGGCCACCTAAAAGGCACCCCCGAAGGTTGACATCGTCACTACGTCACGGAAACCGTACCCATAGCGACAACGTAATTAATTGTGTTTGAATTGAACTTCCTAAATTCAAAACATTGAAAGCTTATTTATCTTATATCTAATTTATTAGAGGGCCATTAGGGATCGTTATTAACTATATGGCACACCCCTACTAATTTAAAACTTTTATTAGTACTATATGTCCTTAGACAATGAATTAGGCCCAATACAATTTACCCCAATATGATTCCACCCGTAATTATAACCCTTGGTTTTGTGGAAGAAATCTATTTTTTGGGCTTTAGCACTAACTTTTCAAAAATAGCCATCTTTGAATTGCAAAGTGGACGGACTTTCGCTAGAACAAACAACCTGATAGACACGACTATTTAATTTTAAAATAGCAACAGAT
Source organism: Nicotiana obtusifolia (assembly GCA_002018475.1). Classification (NCBI taxonomy): domain Eukaryota; kingdom Viridiplantae; phylum Streptophyta; class Magnoliopsida; order Solanales; family Solanaceae; genus Nicotiana; species Nicotiana obtusifolia. The sequence goes on along the minus strand of MCJB01051515.1, from coordinate 12,457 downwards.
TATAAATTTCTTGCATTAACAAACACCACTGTAAGGTAACAATCTAGGACAATGAAGTAGATAATCTCATTTCAGCATAAATTCTCAACAAATAGTCACATTTTGAAACAAAATCCAGTGATCCACACATACTGCCAGTGACTTCATAGTTAATAATTTTTATGGCTGAATACATTCGTAGTTTACCCCATAGCAAACGTAAATCAACTAACTGTCTTGCTTACAAATATGATCATTAATTACCAACATGTAACGGCAATCTGAATCTTTACATTAGTGACCATTGCGGCATAACCAAAATTTACTGCATCTAGACTACTATATTAAGAACACTGTTTTTCACAAGCAACTTCATAAATGACAATTTCATTTCTACTGAACAGTCATACTTCCAATCTAATACTCTCGACGACAAAATAAAAGAAACGAGATTACCAGCAGTGATTTGCTGGATAACTAAAATCATTCGAACATCAAAACTTATAATCAACAAAAGATGAACTAACAATGTAGCAACAGTTTTTGAAGGATCTGATTTTGTGATTTAACCAATTCATTCTTAGCAATACGAAGAAGCCCAAGTAGTTTATAACGCGTACCTTTCGATACCCAATGTTTTGACTAACTAATTAACATGAAAATTATAAAATCAGTAGCAACCGAGCTAGGCTATCACAAATTAAAACATAATGTGTGCTGGAAATAGAAGAACAGAAGGAGAGATTGACCAAATAGAAGTCATATGTAAAAGAAATATGTAATTGATTACCACCGACAACAAACAGTAGCAGAAGCAGTTCACAATTATATTTATGAACCAGAGACAGCTTAGAGATCCCCGAGGTCATTGAAGTAATATAGTTAGATCAACATAGCCTTTAGATCAATATGAGTTTACACCAGATTCAACTTAAATGACTTAACGAGTTAACATAAGGAAATCAGCAAGACAAAAAGTAGTAACGTGAAACACACAAGTCAATTATATATATTCGAACTAACAGATAACACAAACAGAAACGTACAGAAACAAAGCGACCTAAGATATGGCATCAAGGCGCGATAGTACTCGTAATCGCTAAGAACGTGAAAATAACAGAATTGACATTTAAAGAAGAAAAACAACACTTAATTGAACAAATACACTTCATTCATAATCTGTAATCGCAAAGTGGCGTGAAGCATACCTAATTAACACACAACACTAAGCAGCAAGCCAACAGCAGCAATCGAACGACCAAAGCAATTCCTTTTCCCAGACCTTTCTATCTCCCTTTTTCAAAACAAACTGTGAGACCCCATTTTATGTTTTGGATCCAAGCAAGTTGCAAAATAAAGGTCGGCGAAAGTTGTCATATTTCTCTAATAAATTTTCTAAACATTAGGTCAAATGTATTAGACCATTTCTCCCAATATATAGAGATTTATGGGACCCACGACTACCGAATCGAAGGTCTACATGTCTAGTTTGCAACCAAACAAACCTCACATCAAACCGACATCGGAGTAAAAGGTTATGATCGTTTTACTGCAGACTATCCGGGCTGAAACCGGGTCGCGAACCGGGTCGGGTCAAGCAAGTTGTATAAGTCGGCAACTTAGACTTTTTACACCTAAAAACAGTTCACTTTCGTTATAAAACAGTAAGCAACCTTAAGAGAAGGGTCCATGATGTCCTTGAGCGATTAAGGTGCGTTTTTAACGATTTCTACCGTTAAAATTTTTCCCCGTGCCTAGAAACGTAATCTCTATGCTTTGCAATCGTTTCCCCCTTCTATTAGCTATGTTTGGAGCTATTCTTAGAAGATAGGAATTTGATATCCTTGCTGGTTTTTCAGGTTTTATGCTTGTTTTTGCAAGGTAATCATCTTGGAACTCTTTTATGATCGTTTTTACAAAGTTCTACGGACGTTTCGTCGAGTTAGGGTTATATGGCAAAGCTGCCAATTTAAACTCAATTATGAACTATTTATAGGTGCATATTAGCTGCATATAAATAGTATTTGCAAAGATTAGGACGTAAGGAACATTTTCTGTGAAGGAACTACAAGCATTCAGACGTTCCTTGGAAAGGTATGTTAAGGCTAAGCTCCGTCCTTCTTTTTAGCACGAATTCTAGGAAATTCCTTAGACATCAAATGTGGTATTTTACTATTTTATTGTTAGAAAGACCTTCTTTGAAAGGCATTGGGATTATAGCTGGAGTATTTTGATGATGCTATTAGGCTGATATTCCACTCATTCGGTTAAATAGGGTCTTCGACACTATATATGTCATTTTGTCGCCTTTCTTTACTATATGTCTAGATATATGAATGCTTATTCATCTTTGGGTTGTTTGACTAAATAAAAAAAGATCTAAAAGTGTATTTAAGTTTTCAAGCATATTCAAAAGAAAGAAAGCATACAAGGTTCCACGAGACAATTGCATGCGATACGAATGTGATTATGAGATCATGAGAATAAGAGTACATATGAGCCAAGATTGGCTAAGTTCTTGTTATGTCCTACTATGTGCATACAAAGTTCATATCATACATAGCATATTATGCATGGACTCCGAGCTAATCGGAGGTAAGGGGCCTATTTTCCCAAAAAGCTATATATATTGTACATAATGCCACATGTTGGCAATATGATACCGGTCAGCTACTAGAAGAGACCGCCATTGCTAGCATTTGGTTGGGTATGTCATGCATTTGCATTACTATATATGTATTCACGACATACGATTACACGAACATACCATGCATATTTGATTACTATGAAGTAGGATGTCGGCCATGAAGGCTATCAAAGTTTCAGTGTCAAATGGTATCCCTGTTGCTTTGTTTACATCAGCTATTTATGACTCTACTGCCTGCCTTACATACCAGTACATTTTTATTCGTACTGATGTCCCGTTGCCTGGGAACACTGCATTTTTGTTTCGTGCATGCAAGTCTAGATAGGAACTCTGATCGATCCCTCCTCTAGGAGTTCGAAGTTCAGCTGTGAGTCGGTAACCTCCACCTCTTCCTGGAGCGTACCTAGAATGGTTACTTTTGTTGTACAGTTTGGGTATAGTCGGGGCCTAGTCTCGACAGTGCTTGTGATACTCTTAGAGGCTATTGTGGACACAGTATTTTGGGTTTCTTTCTTTCTTTTTTTTGTGTCTAGCTTTCGGTTTCTAGCCCATAGGCTTGGCATGTATATATATGTGTGTAGGCATGTATGTCTCCAATAGCGGCCTCGTCGACCAGCTAGTACTTTATTGTTTTGGCTCGCCTACCATTGTTATATGGTTTATTGTTATGCAGGTCATGACCTTAGTGGTCCAGACTTAGCATTTCAGAGGTTGTGCTACCCGATCTGTTGGGCCCTCAGTTTAGTTAGCTAGTATGTTTAGTGGCTAACTCGATTGAATATAGTATCGAGTGCCAGTTGCGCCTCCCCTAGTTTGGGGCGTGACAAACTTGGTATCAGAGCAGGTCGTATCCCAGGGAGTCCATAAGCCGTGTCTAGTAGAGTCTTGCTTATGGGTGTGTTGCGCACCACACTTATAATCAGGAGGCTGTGAGGAATTTAGGAACATATGAAATCTGAATCATGCTTTGTGTTTCTTATCTAACAGGCTGCCTACGCTCAGGAGATGGCACAGCGAGAGATAGGTATGGATCCGGGGGAAGGTACCAGTCGTTCCCCACCAGGTCAAAGGGATGGATTTCCCTTAGAGGTACACAGTGAGTCTCCAGTACCCCTAGTTTTAGCTTCCCCAGCCCGTGTTGGAGCCCCGATAGATGCAGTACCCACAGCCTCACCAGTTCCATTAGTACCTATGGCCGCTAGAGACACGGGACCTGCAGCACCTGTTGTCCCCCCATCAGAGACTGGAGAACAGGGGATGAGGGAGGAAGTTCAGTTTCTGACTAGGATGGTCTCTATTCATGAGCGACAGCTAGAGTCGGGAGCAGATTCCCAGAGAGATCGGACAGGAAGCTCGACGGTACGAGAGTTTCTTCACTTGGCCCCCCCATTATTTACAAGATCCAGTGCCACTGAGGATCCCCAGGACTTTATAGACCAAATGTATAGAGTATTGAGGGTGATGCATGCCTCCGTCACCGAGGCTGTGGAGTTGGCTTCTTTTCGACTACGTGATGTAGCTGTCCTATGGTATGAGGCATGGGAGAGATCTAGAGGACCTAATGCTCTGCCAGCAGAGTGGGAGGACTTCTCTGAGGCTTTTCTAGCCCATTATTTGCCCCGGGAGGTTTGGGAGGCCCGTCTTGACCAGTTTCTTAACCTGAAGCAGGGGGATATGAGTGTGAGGGATTATAGCCATAAGTTTAGTTCTTCGGCGAGGTATGCATCAGATATCGTACGTACCATGAGGGCTATAGTTCATCATTATGTGGATGGTTTGGGGGATCATCTGACTAGAGATTGTAGGGTAGCATCCCTATCGGATGATGTAGATATTTCCCGCATACAGGCTTTCGCTCAGACTACAGAGGACCTTTCCCGTCGAATTCGTGATACTCGTAGGGATAGAGAGCAGAGTAAGAGGACTCGTACTACAGGGTTTTATAGGGAGCCACGGGGTGATCTTAGGCCCCCACTCCATCGATATCCACCTCGGTCAGCAGGCAGTTTCCCACCACAGATGCAGGGCCAACGGTTTGATCGATATATTCAGTCAGGACATGGGCAGAACTCAGGTCAGCTTGAGGGCCGTCGACAGGAGCGTTCCGCACAAATGAGACAGCCTACTCCTCCATGTACTCAGTGCGGTAAGCTACACACCGGGCAGTGTAGACAGGGTTCGAGTACATGTTATCATTGTGGGCAGACAGGACATTTTATTAGTCGGTGCCCGGGGTTAGGGAGAGGTGGACCAGCTCAGCCTTCAGGATCCACAACAGCCTCTTCGCCCTCAGTCCGTGCTCCCCGACCAGGTCAACAGTCTACTCAGGGCCGTGGTAGGGGGAGAGGTGGAGGAGACACCTCAGGTTCTAGTGATGGCCAGAACCACTTTTATGCATTCACAGGCCGACAGGATTCAGAGGCATCCCCAGATGTTGTCACGGGTATATTGACAATACATTCTCATGCCATTTATGCATTGATAGATCCTGGTTCTACATTTTCATATATTACTCCATTTATTGCTGGTAAGCTTGACATGAGATCTGAGTTGTTGCCACAGTCAGTTGAGGTGTCTACGCCAGTTGGCGACTCTATTGTAGCTAATCATGTCTATCGAGGTTGTACGGTGTTAATTAATGACCGTCCAACCTCTGTTGATTTAGTTGAATTAGTTATGTTAGACTTCGATGTCATTATGGGTATGGATTGGTTGGCAGCTTGTTATGCCAATATTGATTGTCGTGCAAAGTTGGTCCGATTTCATTTTCCTGGCGAGCCTGTCCTTGAATGGAAAGGTAATGCAGCTACGCCCAAGGGTAAGTTTATTTCCTACCTTAGGGCTCGGAAGTTTATTGCTAAAGGTTGTATATACCATCTGGTTCATGTCAGGGATATAGATAAGGAGCCAGCGACTCTTCAGTCGGTTCCTATTGTGAATGAATTCCCGACAGTATTCCCTGACGAGCTTCCAGGAATTCCCCCCGAAAGGGAAATCGATTTCGCTATAGATTTGCTTCCTGATACACAGCCTATATCCATTCCTCCCTACAGAATGGCTCCTGCAGAGCTAAGGGAATTGAAGGAACAACTGAAGGACTTGCTTAATAAAGGCTTTATTAGGCCAAGTACATCACCATGGGGTGCTCCGGTGCTCTTTGTTCGAAAGAAAGATGGCTCCTTGCGGATGTGTATTGACTACAGGCAACTAAATAAAGTCACTATCAAGAATAAGTATCCTCTTCCACGAATTGATGACTTGTTCGACCAGTTACAAGGTGCCAAATGCTTTTCGAAGATCGACTTGCGATCCGGTTATCATCAGCTACGAGTCAGGGATATTGATATCCCAAAAACAGCATTTAGGACGAGGTATGGCCATTTTGAATTCCTCGTCATGTCTTTCGGGCTTACAAATGCCCCGGCAGCCTTTATGGATCTTATGAATCGGGTATTCAAACCATTCTTAGATGAATTTGTGATTGTGTTTATTGATGACATCCTGATATATTCACGATCGGAAGCCGAGCATGCGGACCACTTGCGAGCTGCATTGCAGACTCTCCAGAACTACAGGTTATATGCTAAATTCTCTAAATGTGAATTTTGGCTAACTTCTGTAGCTTTTCTTGGTCATGTTATTACCGGCGATGGTATCAAGGTTGATGGCCAAAAGATTGAAGGTTGAGGCCCTTGAATCCGACAGAGGTTCGTAGCTTTTTAGGCTTGGCAGGATATTATCGAAGGTTTGTGGAGGGATTTTCCTCTATCTCTGCACCATTGACGAAACTGACACATAAGGGAGCTAAGTTTCAGTGGACTGAGGCATGCGAACAAAGTTTTCAGGAGCTAAAGAAAAGGCTTACGACGGCACCTATCTTGACTCTTCCGAACGGCATCGAGGGTTATGTTGTATATTGTGATGCCTCGAGAATTGGCCTAGGTTGTGTTCTTATGCAGAATGGTAAGGTTATCGCGTACGCCTCTAGACAGTTGCGAAAACATGAACAGAACTATCCTACGCACGATCTTGAGTTAGCCGCAGTTGTCTTCGCCCTAAAGATTTGGCGGCATTATCTATATGGGTTTCATATTGATGTTTTCACCGACCACCAGAGCCTTCAGTATTTATTTAAACAGAGGGAGCTGAACCTACGACAAAGAAGATGGCTAGAATTACTAAAGGACTATGATGTTGATATTTTATATCATCCCGGCAAAGCTAATATTGTTGCTGATGCCCTTAGCCGGAAGTCCATGGGCAGTCTAAGCCATGTTGAAGCTAATAAGGTCAAGATGACCAAATATCTATGCCAGCTAGCTAATTTGCAGGTGCGTTTGATAGACGCAGAGGGTGGACGCATTCTCGTTCAGAATACAGCAAAATCTTCTTTATTACTGAAGTGAAAGAGCGACAACACGAGGATCCTGAGCTTATAAAACTGAGGGAAAGTATTCCACAGCAGCGACAACCTTTATTTGAGTTAACTGGAGATGGGGTCCTTAGATACCAGGGCCGCTTATGTGTACCGACAGTTGGAGAGCTCCGCGCCCAGATTCTTTTGGAGGCCCATTATTCTAGATATGCAGTTCACCCCGGAGCGACAAAGATGTATCGGGACCTTCGACAGATCTATTGGTGGAATAGGATGGAAAAAGATATTGCGGAGATGGTAGCCCAATGTCCCAATTGCCAGCAAGTTAAAGCCGAACATCAGAGGCCTGGAGGCCTAACTCAGTATATTGAACTTCCATTATGGAAATGGGACATGATAAATATGGACTTCATCACTAGTTTACCTCGTAGTCCACGGAGGTACGATTCTATTTGGGTAATTATTGATAGGCTTACAAAATCTGCTCATTTCCAGCCAGTCAGGACAACATATTCAGCCGAGGATTACGCCAAGCTTTACATTCGAGAGATTGTTCGCCTTCACGGAGTACCATTAACTATTATCTCTGATCGAGGGGCTCAATTTACAGCACATTTTTGGAAATCTTTTCAGAAGGGTCTAGGAACGCAGGTAAATCTTAGCACCGCTTTTCATCCGCAAACTGATGGACAGGCGGAGCGTACTATTCAGACAGTTGAGGATATGTTACGTGCCTGCGTGCTAGATTTTAAAGGAAGTTGGGATGATCATTTACCTCTTATTGAGTTCGCTTATAATAACAGCTTCCAAGCTAGTATTAAGATGGCCCCTTATGAAGCACTATACGGGCGGAAGTGTAGGTCGCCGATCGGTTGGTTCGAGGTCGGGGAAGCAAAGTTGCTAGGTCCTAATTTAGTCCAGCAAGCAATGGAAAAGGTAAAACTTATTAGAGACCGACTCTATACAGCACAGAGTCGGCAGAAGTCTTATGCAGATGTTCGACGACGAGACTTAGAGTTTGATCTAGGAGATTGGGTTTTTCTGAAAATATCGCCTATGAAGGGCGTCATGCGATTTGGAATGAAGGGGAAGCTCAGCCCCAGGTATGTTGGACCGTATAAGATTATTCGAAGGATTGGTAAGGTGGCGTACGAGCTTGATTTGCCTTCAGAATTGGGAGCAGTCCATCCTGTGTTTCATATATCTATGTTGCGAAAGTGCATTGGAGATCCTTCACGTATTACACCCATGAAGGATATCCACATTGCTGAAGACTTATCTTATGCAGAGGTACCAATAGCTATTTTAGATCGGCAGGTAAGAAAGCTTCGAACTAAAGAAGTGGCTTCCGTGAAAGTGTTATGGCAAAATAACAACATCGAGGAAATGACCTGGGAAGCTTAGGAGGAAATGAGGAACAACTATCCCCACCTATTTACGACCTAAGGTGAGTCGCATTTAAATTTCTTATTGCAAAATAGCTATACGAAGCCTAGTAGTTGGAATCTACAGAAGTAGATTTATGCTCTGCAATGTAACAAATACAGCCTTGTAAATAACGCATTAGCGGAAAAAGAAATGAAACCAAGGAATTGACT
>MCJB01051514.1:30107-56968 GCA_002018475.1 Nicotiana obtusifolia | reverse complement strand
GGGTTCTTTTCCAGGTGTGATGGGGTAGGGGTTGTTTTTGGTTTTTGTAATTTTTGGAGTATAAGCTGACTGGATACGTTTTTTTCACAGGGCATGGTTGTATTGAAGTACATCTTGTGTGGTGCTTATAATCAATAGGTTTCATTAGGCTATTGCTTATTGGTGTACAAATTTTCATTTCCTTGTGTTTGTTTATGTGAAATCAGGAATTGTTGAAGGTTTTCTGGTAAACAAGAAACTAATATTATTACTGCTAAAGTTTACTACAGTAAATAGTTTGATTTGTCTAGGACACATAGTACCTAGTCAATCATTTCATAAGATGATAAAGAAAAAAAAGGGGTACATCATTGAACATTAAGCTTTCAAAAACTTCCGATTTACTTCCATGCTTTGCTAGTCATTCGCTATCTTGTTGCCTTCCGTTAGTATATGCGTTAAATCCGAACTTCCTGACTCGAGCATTAACCACCTGCAATCCATTTGAAATTCTTTGTTTTGGGATTAGTTATATTTTCCTTGATGCAAGACCAAGGAAAGCATAAGAGGAAAGAGCAAAATCTTAACTTTTCGATTTGATATGATTTGGATAATTTAAAACTGCTAAGAGAATCATTATGGATGCAGTACATATCTCAGAAAACAAAGCTGTAGTTTCTGCACAGAAGAATCTCTCTTCCTCAGTTTCTGCTCAAGGTGACATAAGCTGTATTCCGAAGAAGTTGTGTATGACTTGATTCTTTTTTCTTCTGATTCTGATGGATTATCTGCTTGAAAATACTTGTTGTAGACCTTACGTTGTTTGAAATGGAAAATGAGAAACATGATGATTCTTCTCCTAGAGGAATTATTGAAGCGTGCATCAGAAACCAGGAGAATGGCTCCGATTCTCCTAAAGCTAAACCCTCAGGTTCTCACTTCTGCTTGTCAAATCCACGGATGCCCTCTCGATGGCACAAGTTCTTCAAGATGTGGAAAAGAAGCTCCATCAAGAGATTACCTACCTTTCCACCTTTAGCCGTTCCAAGGATATCGAGAAGGAAAAGCAGAAGTGTGAGGGAGAATGTAGCAACAGGTTTCTATCGCTTCAAATCCTCCTGGAAGAACTTCAGCCTATCTGACCTGAAAAATGCTACCAATAATTTTAGCGAAGGTTTGTAATCTGGTTTAACATCTTTCTCTTTTTTTGCATTCAGGCTAATACATTTCTATATAATTATATTTAATACTCTTTCTTGAGCATAAATGTGTATCCTAGAGTTGATCTCCTTGTTTGACAGAAAACTTGATTGGCAAAGGAGGGTATGCTGAAGTTTATAAGGGTTGTTTACCTGATGGTCAGCTTGTCGCGGTTAAGCGCCTCAATAAAGGTACACCAGAGGAGCAGGAAACAAGCTTCCTATGTGAGATTGGTACTATAGCACACGTAGACCATCCTAATACCGCAAGGATGGTTGGTTATGGAGTGGAAGGAGGGACATACCTTGTTCTTGAGTTATCTTCTCAAGGGAGCTTAGGATCATTTCTTCGTGGTCTGTCTCAAAATTTCTCATTACAAGACTAAATTTCTCTTCTTGTAATGGATGAACTTCCCTTTTCTGCTTTAACACAAGGTACTTGCGTGTTCTGTCTTTTCAGGCTCAAGGGATAAACTAGATTGGGCTGCCAGGTACAAAATAATTTTTGGTATAGCAAATGGCCTACTTTACCTTCACGAGAATTGCCAAAGGCGGATTATACACAGAGATATTAAAGCTGATAATATTCTACTTACGGAGGATTTTGTGCCTCAGGTACTATACTTGCATTTAAGATTGTCAATTAAGGGAAGAAAAGATTATATCCAACATATATGCTGAGATCATATGTGTTACATAAGTAGGGTTTTCCATAGTTGCTGTGCATATATATGTTTTTTCATATTAGCCTGAATGCTGTGAAGAGAGATGTTAAAACAGATCACATACCTTCGCTACAATTACTGGTAGCATTCTTCAGGTCAGATAGGTGAAGTTCTTCCACGATTATTTGAGTGGATAGAAACCTATTGGTACATTTTCCCTCACACTTCTGCTTTCCCTTCTTGATATCCTGGGAACAGCTAAAAGTGGGAAGGAAGCTAGTCTCTTGATGGAACCGCTTCCACATTTTGAAGAACTTATGCCAGTGATAGGGAATAGTGAATTCGACAAGCAGATTTGAGAATCAGAGGGTTAGCTTTAGGTGAATTAGAGTCATTACTCAGCTTCTTATGCATGCTCCAATAACTCCTCTTGGAAGAATATATTCTCTGCTTGTATATGGTCAAAAGCACTTAACTTTAAGACTGACAATTAAGTGCTACACAGTAAATTTCTTAACATTGTCGGTTAGGATACCTTGGCTCACAAATGGTTGAATGTGCTTGTTGGTTTGTGGTGGATTTTGTTAATGATTATTGGTGGTGGGCTTTGATGATAACTTCTTCTGAGAAAGCTAGTATCAGGATGGGGAAAGGGACATAGAGAGGTGCAAAGATGGCAATACGTGAAATTTAGTGACAAGCCTGTTTATTGTCACAGTAAGTGGTGTAGTAGTGAGGAACAGAATATAAAGAGGAGCAAAGAGAGAATGAGGTATAATATGGATGAGTACATTTTTATGTGTGATATTTTATGTACTGCTGAAAACCTGTTTTCTCGACTGGCAGGAGATGCGACTGAGAGGAGGTAGTGTACCAGTGGGAAAAGAGAAATAGAGAAGAACCAAGTAGTAAGAGTAAGAATTGGGTGCGCATATATCATGTGAGATACATCGTGTATAACGTTCAAGTCACATGTTTCAACAGCACTCTTTTGAAGGAAAGACAAGCTTTCATAAAAGAGATTCCTTTAATGGAGACTAGCAGGAAGTGTGACCAAGAGAGGTAGTGTTCGTGAGAAAAGAGAATAGTGAAGAATAAAGATAGCAAGAGTGAAAACATGGATGGATACAAATTGGATAGTTTTGTGCGATACATCCTATGTACTGCTTGAAACATGTTTTCTAATGGAGACTAGCAGGAGAGGCAACAGAAAAAGGTAGTGTATCAGTGGGAAAGGGAAAATAGAGAAGAACAAAGATAGAAAAAGTTAAAAATGGATGGGACACGTTATGTGAGATACATCGTGTGTAACGTTCAAAACACGCGTTTCAAAACTATCTTTTTGAAGAAAGGACAAGCTTTAATAAAAGAGACTCTATAGATAACGGAACTGGATACTTAACTTGAGAAGAAATCTGATTTGGAATACTAGAGAATGTGTGACTTTTTATTAGTTATTGAAAAAGTTTCAAGGTTGCTCACCTACTGTAGATCTCTGAAAGAGAAAGGCTTCAACAAAGGTGTGTTTTCAGTCAAAGATTTTGACCAAGGAAGTACAACATGCCAAACCATGGACTTGAAACAAGTCTAGACGTCAAGAGCTCCTCATAGGGTTACCCTTATGCCGCAGATGCTATTTATATGGCTGCCAAACGGGAACCATTAATCATCTTGTTTTTGCACTGTCCTACTACTGACCAGCTATGGCAGTTACTTTTCAACTTTGCCAGAATCAAATGCCCCATCCTGGGAATACATGGAATTTTCTGAGTTGTTGGTATAGGCAAGAGTTGGAAGAAAGTAAGAAAAGAACTCAAGATGTTTTTGAAGACTAGCAAACGTCAGTCAAGAGGATTAAGATTGTATCTTGTTATGTCACTTCTCGTGTGGGATATGCAAATGAGGTAGTTACTTGAATTTATAGAGTCCCTCTAAGTTTAGAAGAGGGCTACACTTTTGGATTTTTGCCCACATGTATAACGTTCATGTGATACTCACATGTATAACGTTCAAATGATACCTCACGTGTATAACGTTCATGTAATAGCTCACATGTATAACGTTCAAATGATATCTCACATGTATACTCAATCTTTTATGACTATAATTATTACCGGTTAAGAAAGAAAAAAATTCATGTGATATCTCATATGTGTAATCTATCCTTTATGAATATAATTATTACCGGTTAAGGAGAAAAAAACAAATTCATGTGATATCTCACATGTATAACGTTCAAAGTGTAGATAATATTCCAGCACTACTTTTATGTCATTTATGAATCTAATTATTACTGTTTGAGAAAAGACGAACTCATGTGATATCTCAAATGTATATAACGTTTAAAACATATATTTCAAAAGCATTATTTTGAATAAAAAACACACTTTCATAAAAGAGATTCCTTTGGTAGAGATTAGCAGGACAGATAGAGAGGTAGTGTATGAGTGGGAACAGGGAAATCGATAAAAACAAAGATAGCAAGAGCTAAAAATGGATTAACATTCAAAACACATGAGACACGACAAAGAGAGGTAGTGCAATCATGGGAAAGGGAAATAGAAAAGTACAAAGATAGCAAGGAACTAAAAATATATGAGCACAAACTTATGTGAGACACATTGTGTATAACGTTCAAATCACGTGCTTCGAAAGCATCCTTTTGAACGAAAAATAGTTTTCATAAAAGAGATTCGTTTAATAGAGAGTAGCATAAGACGTGGCCGAGAGAGGTAGTATATTAGCGGGAAAGGGAAATAAAGAAGAACAAAGATAGCAAGAGTCAGGAGTGCACACAGGAATTTTTCATAAGCGGTGTCCATAGTTTGAAGTGAGAAAATGAACAAATAATTGAAACAACATCGTATTTGAAAAAACATAATTCAAATTATATTAATAAAACATAATTCAAAATATGTTACTACAACTCACGTCAACAAATTCTCCCTTTTTTAGAATGTGTTATAATAACCTATAATACACTTATCTTAGACATTTTTTGTGAGCATATGGCACCTTTGCGATTGGCTTAAAGGTTTAGTTGATACTTTTTCTAAAAGAGGTCAAGAGATTGATTCCTTCAGACTTGTATCTTTTCTAAATGATAAATTTAAAGTTCCAGAAATTAAGAGGGTATCGCGGCTCGATCTCGCTACCTGCATTAAGGATTTGACGCACTCAACCACTGCGCTAAGCTGCACTAATTGTCAAACGGTGTCAATTTCTTTTATTTAATTGTTTTATATTTTTTTGCATGTGTATATGTATATATATAGTAAAACTTTTTGACCAAGCGTCGGACTAAGGCAGGTACACCCTGCCTAGAGTAATCAAATGGATGGATACAAATTCATGTAAGATATATCGGTGTACAAAACACATATTTCAAAAGCATGAAATACATGCTTTTTATATAAGAGAGGTAATGTTTTAGTGGGAAAATGAAAATATAGGCGAAAGATAGCAAGAGTTAAAAAACGGATGGGTACACATTTGTGTGAATGATTGCGTATAACGTTCAAAACACATGTTTCAAAAGCATGCTTTTGAATGAAAGACTAGCTTTAATAAAAGAGATTTCGTTAGTAATTAAAGCATAGAGTTAGATGATTGTTCTGGCAAGGTTTTAGAACATAGTTTCGAAACTAGTGTTGCCCAATTTGGTTGTTTTGTTGATAAGGCTTATTTACAAGCTAAAGCAAAATGCTGCTGTTTTTACAGTGATGTCAAAAGTGAGACGTGTGGATACACGCCCAAAGGTCTTCTGGCTATAGGTATAATGCGCAATTGTAACACAAGCTTTACCGAAGTAAGGCAAATATGAAGGGGGGGAAAAAGTATTTGTATAATCTAACAAAAAATATCTATAAAGATAATAAATAATTATATGAGCGAATGAATTGTAGAAAACTGCAATCAAGCAAAATATAAAAAGTAAAATCATGTCAACCATGTCCAAAAGCCAGTTTAAATTTCTTTCGATGCAAGGATACAGTTGTAAGTTTATACTTCAAATTTAATGACTAGTTCTAAACTTTTAGTTACTAAATTTCAAATTTTCTCTTCTTGATCACCAAGATATAATGCATAATTGTCGTTTCAACAACTATTATATCGGTTTTCCAGCTTCATTTTGTATAGTGCCATGGACAGGACCTATGGGTGTTGACGTGCATGCCTTAATACCTGGTCGTTTTCCCCGAACCGCTGTTTAAGGGACGCAAAATACCTATTGCGCCACACTAAATTTCAGGGCTTAAGCTGCTGTGATGACATTCAGTGTTTGTGAAAATTTTGGTTGTCAGCATTTACTATTTAGCAGTCACACTTGGAACTCCTTGACACAATGATAGCCTCTAGAAACCTATGTGTTTGTCTGTGTGTAATTGGTAGCCTATCTAAAAATATTTCTAAGAAGAAAAGAGTTAAAAACAAAGTTTGATGAGGATTGTTATTCTGTAAGTCAGTGGCTTCTGAGGGTAAGAGTGTTTGTCTATTAAGGTCATTCATTTGACTAATAATAGACATGAAAATATCCTATTATTCCAGATGCACGCATGTGATAGATCTTTGAAATTAGTTTATTCGTTGTTTGTGATTTGAATTATTTATATCAATTTTAAGGCAATTAATCCTAATTGAGAGGTTTTTCATGTATGTAGTTAAAATAAGGTAAT
Source organism: Nicotiana obtusifolia (assembly GCA_002018475.1). Taxonomy (NCBI): domain Eukaryota; kingdom Viridiplantae; phylum Streptophyta; class Magnoliopsida; order Solanales; family Solanaceae; genus Nicotiana; species Nicotiana obtusifolia. The sequence goes on along the minus strand of MCJB01051514.1, from coordinate 50,449 downwards.
GCACTTGTCATGTAATGTAAAGTACTTGAGATGTACCTCCACCAGAAAGCAGTTCAAAACTAAATGCAATTTCTATTATTTACATGAGAAGAAAATTAGTGAATGGTATGGATGATTGTCGAATTTCGTTTCGTATACGCTAGACAATGGAAGGAAGTCAAGTCACTGGTAATTTAACATTTCGTGTATGGTATATCATATGATGTTTTGGCTCCAAGATAATAGTAAAGTTAAACATGAGTTTGTTTTCTATGAAGTAAAGCCCCAGGTTGTCCTGGTAATCAAATGTTACTCTTTCGACTATAAGAGTGCGATCATAGACATGTACAGATGATCAGCATTCCGCATTCTCCATTCTGTTTTTTACAAAGAAGATATTGAAGAACACGAGCCTTTCTTTTATGCTTAGCAGCTAAGAGGATATTCATGGATGGAAGTGCTTCGCTGATGAAAATTTGAAAAAAATTTATGTCATCATATTCTCCGATATATCCTTTATAATGTAGTAGCTTACCATCTAGTGTACGTGCAGAGCGACTTTTCCGTGACATAATCATTTTAATGCATGAATCTTTGTTTCTTGAATGAATGATGATTATAGAAATTTATTAATTAATTTACAGGTGTAAGTTAATAAACGGTCCGAAACCATCTTTTTTAGTTTGGTTAGGTTGTCCTCCATGATACAGTCCCATTTTCTAGCTTGGCATTTCTAAGTGTGGAATTTTTGTAGTGTCTGTTTTTCTAATTGCTGGTAGTGGACTGGATGTGTAGAGGATGTGACATCCTTTGTGAATCTAGTGTTTATCCACTTTTCTAAGAACACAGATCTTCATGATTGTTAGGATATAACATTCATATTTGTATCATATCATTTCGTGTTCCGAGATATCTGATCAAAGTTGTATTACTGTATGGCATCTATTCCTGGAAAAATGTGTATATGACTATATGACCACGAAGATGTATCAGAAGCATATCATACTTACACTACCTAATGTAATAATGCATGAAGGAATTTACATGAGAATATGCAATACATGGACGATCTTTATATTTCAGAATGTATGCTGGAGAAATCTGAGAGATAAATTTCACTTGTCCCAGGATTAGAAATAGAAGTCAGACTTCCATCTTCTGTATTTAGTTTTATATATTAAGTGCAGTTAACGCATAAGCCAGTCTAATAACTGCAAATTGCAATGGTCCAATAGTCATGATAAAGAGAAATTACTGGCGAAGAGGTTCTACTTCTCATTTTAGTCAGTTAAAGTATTCTTTGAGTTCTATGCAATGTAGTAGACACTATGACTTGAGTGTTAGTTGCTTGCTCCAATTTACCCTTGCTTATTGCCTTTTCTAAGCATGTGGACATACACTAACGATGATCAAGAAAATTGTGGATACAGATTTGTGACTTTGGCCTTGCAAAGTGGCTTCCCAAAGAGTGGACACATCATAATGTGGGCAAGTTTGAAGGCACATTTGGGTCTGTCAGTCACTGAAATCTGAATTAAAAGCTCTGAAAATGTCTCTATATCTTCATCTGCTATGCAAGGAGATCTAATGCATTCTTCTTGATATTTTCAGTTATTTTGCTCCGGAGTATTTTATGCATGGCATTGTGGATGAGAAAACCGATGTATTTTCTTTCGGTGTGCTGCTATTGGAGATAATAACTGGAAGACAAGCATTAGATGATTCACAGCAGAGCCTTGTGCTTTGGGTACTTTCTTGTGTCAAGTCTTGAATCATATATTTTTTTTCTCTAGTTCAGGAATACATCCTTACCATACGAGCATACACGTATTCAACTGTAGGCAAAGCCTCTGCTCGATAAGCACGACGTGAAAGGACTAATTGATCCTGTTCTTGGTGATAAGTACAATCCAAAAGAGATGCAGCATGTCATTCTAACAGCTGGCTTATGTGTAGAACAGAACCCACTTATGCGGCCTCGAATGAATCAGGCAAGTAGTTATTTTCTATCACCCTGATTTCCTGTACTTTTGCAATTCAAGTTATTTTCGTATTATAGAGGTGCGTGTTCTTCTGCTACTATATTATTCCATCTTTCTCCATGGGACTAGGGACTTGCTAACTTTTGATAAGTTTACTAGGTTAATTCTCAAGGAAAAAACTTCCATTTGGGGCACAAGATGTAGAAATAGAAAAACTGCTGGTTATAACTTATAACTCTATAGCTAGTAAGAGATAGCATTCAATCATCTATCTTTTCTTCTTGATATTTGAAAGGATAAATTATTCTGTAGAGGTAAAAAATAGAGGTTCCAATTTGCAATTGTTGAGCCATAAGGAGGGTAAAGCTATTAAATCCATTTTTGATTATCTAACCCATAAAACAAGAGTTAAGAAGAGAAAACTCCAATATATCAAGTGCATATTGTTGTATGAATTTTATATAGTAAAAGAAAAGAAAATGCTGTAGTGTGCATTTTAGGTGAAAATAGGTAACCTGCTGATACATAGAGGTCTCCACATCTGCTTATGTATGCATAGGAACCTAAATGAAAAGGGAAATTTTCTTGATTGCAAACACTTGTAAGAAGTTCTCTGTTATGGTAATTACTAATTTCAGTAGACATTTTGTCTTTCTTTTTCTATTTTTCTTTTTCTTTTTCTTTTAGATGGTAGCGAAAGTCTTTATGATCTTGGTAGATACCTGCATGTCTTTCAGATTGAAAGGCATCCATACACCGCTCACCTCCACCAACATCTCTATTAAATATATATGCGTTCGTTTTTTATAATTCTTTAAAATAATCTATCTCATTACCTTTCCAGCATCACAGCACCTCTTTCAGTGTTTATCTTTGGTCTTCTTCTTCGAGGGGCAGCCCGGTGCACTAAGTTTCCGCTATGCACGGGGTCCAAGGAAGGGCCAGACCATAAGGGTCTACTGTATGCAACCTTACCTGCATTTTTACAAGAGACTATTTTCATGGCTCGAACCCATGACCTCCTGGTCACATGGCAGCAACTTTACCGGTTACGCCAAGGCTCCCCTTCTTTAGCGGTTTTCCTCATTCCACCTAATTTTGATTCATCTTTTCAAGAACACAATGGCTGAAATTGTTGGAGCAGCTAGTACTTCTCTGCGACTAATCGTCCTTGCATTAACCAAGAGAAAGCTTGTGCAGATCAGTAACAATGATCCTTTACTTATTGCAGGTTATGGTCCTGCTGAGAACTGATGACGGCTACAATAAGAAATGCTTGCGAAGGACATATTCAGAAGAACTCATGGATGCAGCCGAGTACAACTCGACAAAATGCTTGCATGATCTTAAACAGCTTAAGCTAAGAAATTCAGTTTCTGAAGACAACATAAAGACCCCTTAGGAACTAAGCTAGAATTGGTAATCATTTTGTCACATAGTTTAGTCACAGCTTATAGGAAAATTAAGTTGTTTGGGTGTGTTTTTTACCCTCATGTATACTTTCAGATAATCTTCCCTGTTTTGCATGGAATTCGAGAAAGAGGTAGAAAGGCTCTCACTCATTCAAATGCCATGGGAAACATAGTGAACTGAGTAAACTCTCAGTCCATGTATATATTAGACATATGGAAACTATGCTTGTAAGTTAAATGTTTCAAAGAGCTTTTTTTTTATTTAAAGGATAGTGTTTGGGCCAACTTGCGCGCTCTTCGACTATTCCATTAGATATCTGTCACCTCCCATTAGCACATAGAAATTGAAAGAGCTTAACTTTCTGTTATATACCTTTTCATTTTGATTTCTTTGTTTTCTAGTTTTCTTGTTTTTCGACAGGAGAGCAAAATAGGAATAGGGAGCCACAAAAAAGTACATATAGCCAGACTAAAAAGCTAATGTCTAAAATCTCCTTCCAAAGATGATTGCTGAATAGCAAAATAAGGAATTTCTTTGTAGATGGAGTGCAAAAGGGCAAAGAACGATTTAACCCGTTGCCGAAACTATTTACATTAGGCAGCTACAAAAGTGTATAAAATTTATAATTTTTTGTAATTTGTCTTGCCCAAATTACCACCCTGTAATATGAAACCTCGTCCAGTCAAACCTATGCCGTATTCATTGTTTACTTTTTTCAGCCATATACATAGTTTACACATTGATTATATACAAATATACATTTATAATATATAAATTATGCATATATTATACCTCCATCGGCTATTTTTAATTTAAGAATTAGATGGGCGGCTATTTATGTTAATTCTTCAATTTTGAACCAATATCTTAGGCCCAAGAAGAACTGTAGTCGAACTCCTAAGAAGAATTAACCTAATAGCCACATATCCAATCGCGTAAACTAAAAATAGTCGACAGATGTATCTATGTATACACATAAAACCTAGTTAGCTGTTTGAGTAAAGATCAGATATGCTAGAAGCCCATATTATATTAAAAACATACAAAAGGAGAAATATATATTTTTAGCCACTCTTAAAACTAATAGCCGATATATATATATATATATATTTGCCCAAAAAAAGTGTAGCATTAGGATATTTCATAGCTTATTCATTCCACTCAAATTAATTGTCTAAAAAGCAAAACTAATTGTCACTTTCCTTTTAGGTAATGATTTTGAAAAAGATTACTTTCTAAAGCTCAAAGAAATAATGAACAGATGTTTGAATTCAACTATGACCAAGGGATTATTTCTCACCGTTTATTCCTTTTTTTTTTTTTTTTTTTTTTTTTGAGTAAACTAGATACCACTTTATTTTCTTCACGATTGCTATGCTTTACGACCGGATGATTGTTCCTCTTTGTTTGTGTATTTCCTTTTTGTTATTTTTCCTTTCCAGATTCTACTTATTTGCATCCCGAATAATAGTGTGAAATTTTCAAGAATTTATATTAAACAAGTATGTAAAATTAGTTAAACAGCGGCACCAACAAATCATTAAACTCTTTGTTGTTTCTATTTTATTTCATATGTGCGTATTAAATTGATTACCAAACTTTATGTCCCTTTCAAGGAGGTCTTTTAGTGATATTTTTGCACGCATCTCTGTGGTGAAAATGATAGGAACCAAATCTCTGAAGGCCAGAAAGCAAAACATCTAAGTTTATCACATGCTTCGGATTGTTTCATTTTTATCTTTTTAACATAGTAAAAGAAAAAACATATTTCTTCTTTCTTTTTGAGTTAGTTTACTGATTATAATTATCCTTATATTACTTGTATAGGTCAAAATCTATTTTTAGTCGAAATAGTATTAGTAAAACATTCTTGGGACGTCACGTGTTGAAGAAATCTAATTACCAGCGAAGACCGCGGTCGAAGAGTCAGCAAAGAATGAAGTCGAGGAGTTGCCATCAAGGCCGAGGTCGAGCACCCCTAACAGAGTTATAACAGCTTTCAAGATAGGACACAAAAGAGAATATTCTAGTGGATCGTTTACCCTTGGTTGGATAACAATTGAATTTATACGTGGTTTTAAGGATACGTGATTTAGCGGTCTTATTGATTGATGCCGTGATTCCCGCCGAGATGCTTACTTATTACGGGATTTCCGGTCCTTTCGTCATTCAAATTTGATAACTTACCCTAGGGCATTTTCCAGAATCGAGCTCAATAGGTTCATCTCGGGTACCATGGCTTCGAGTTCTGATTCGATGTTGTTCAATCTCGACCTTCGATCTTTGATACCTCGATATTCCTGCTTCGATGTTATTCGGTCTCGCTCTTCGATATTTGATATCTTGATCTTGGTTTACCGAACAGTAATTCTGATTGATACCAACCGTATAAACTAGAGCCTGATTTGTCCCCATGTAGGCGGTCTGAGTTCGACCCCATGCGGATAGTCCCCTCGTTTTTTGAAGAGTAATGGCGAAAAACGACATGAGCCGCAACTTTTTGGTTAGGTTGAATGGTGACATACTTATGACGCGTGTAGCACAGAAGTCGGAGCGTCCCATCAAAAGAAACAAATCATCATATTGATAAATGACGGTGGAACTATGACGTACGTGGTACGTGTCGAAAATGTCTCATCAGAGACAAACTTAGGACAAACCTCTGCAACATCAGTACATGCTAATTAGTGCTTCGTTGTTTTGGGACGTGAACCGCCGCCTTTGAGGGGTTATAAATACCCTTCTTCATCTTCACTTTTAGGAGTTTAAGCTATCTGAACATTTGATTCATTCCCTTCTTTAAATTCTCTAAGTTTCCTTGCAAGCGATCTCCCTTTTGTTCTTATCTTACTCCTGCATCTTTTAACTTCTTTATCTCCTAATTAACAATGGCGAAAACCTCTAAATCCGTTCCTCAGAGGCAGACCCCTTCTTCTTCTCAACCCACTAAAGATCCTCAACCTGTTGATGTTGAGGAAACCATGGTTGAACCTCCTTTGAAGGCGTTTGTACCGACTGGATGTTCAATCAGTGCCGATTTTAAAGTAGATAAAACCTCTTCAGTACCGGGCCGGTGTGAACCGATCACTAGGTATATTTGTTCGATTACGGACAAAATCCTTGACAAGGTTAAGAAGATTGTAATTGGGTCGGCAAGTGTGTGGTCGTTCCTGGACCGGAAGAGGCGATCACCACCCACGTGGAGGATTATTTGAGTGTTTACACTTACCCCTTCACGTTGGGCCCTTTGGACCCTTTTATCGTTGCCTTTTGCAAAAGATATGAAGTAACATTGGGTCAGATCCACCCTTCTTTCTGGAGAATAGTCATTCTCTTTCGCTTTTTTGTAAGCAAGATCGACGGGCACCCTTTCACCGTCGATCACCTTCTGCGGTTATACAGTCCCCAACTCTTCCGAGGGGGATTAATAAAACTTGCTCGCCGGGCAAGCAAAGCCCCCTTCTCTAGCATCGATGAGGATAGGGAACGAGGCTGGATGAGCCGATTCTTTCGAGTGAAAACATCGGACTTGATTCCGGCCGAAGACATGTCGTTCCCCGAGAAGTGGAACATGAACCGTAAGTGTTATCCTATATCTCAACTTGTTCAATATTTTTTCCTTTGTTATTTTACTAACCAGTTCCATATGATGTAGCCGTATCCTGTATGCCGGTCGCGATTCCTCATCTGAAGGAATGGGTCAAAAGAGTAGTATCCCAAAGACCCTATTCAGAACGTGCTTGGCGCGAGCTCTCGAAGGGCCGATGGGAGGCCCGACACCATGGTGAGACAGGTAAAGTTCGAACTCAGCGTCTCATGTTATTGATTTCTAATTTGCTTTACTCTTCATTTGTAGGTTTATCAAAGGACGTTGAATTGAGGCCAGCGTCCCCTGGTAATGAGGTTCCCTGCAAGCCCCCTGCTTCAGAGCAGGAGAAAGAGAAAAAGAGGAAAAAAGCCCCCAGTTCTTCTGAGCCCGAGAGAAGGAGACCGAAGAAAAGGATAGCTCGTAAGCCCAAGAGCAGCATTGATGACCGGATACTGTCCTCGGACTCACTTCGTCGGTTGAGGGACGAGTCCGAGAAAGATGAAGATTTCGACTTTTTAGGTAGCGAGCCGTCTCGAACTGAAGGATGGGGAGTCCCCGAGCTGAGAGCCGATGAAACACACCTTCATCGAGTCGAGGGCTCCGAAATGGGGGCAAGAGCTGGGGCTTCCACCGATGTAAGAGGGGCTTCGCAGGGAATCTTAGGCCCCATAGAAATGATAGACTCCCCTTCCTTCTCGGAGTCGACCCTGAATGAGGCCCAAGCCGCAAAAGGACATTCCCCAGGACAGAGCCATGTACCGGAAGGCCCTTTCCGAGGTATCTTCGATGGCGTGGATTCGGTGTCTGCTGAAGATACCTTTGGGCTCGGTAACCTAGAAGTACCGAGGAAAAGTCCCTCCACCGGCACGAGCAGGGTTTCTTTCGGTCCGAAGTTGGTCGACAGATTTTCTGCTCCGAGTTCAGATCCTAATTGGAAGCGGATCATATCCTTCGCCATTCCCGAAGATGCTAAGGTTCTTTCCGCTCCTGTAGGGGTGGCTAGATATCTTCGGTGTTTGGTGACCGAAGAAGATCAGACTAAGATGAACGAGGTGGATGTATCCTGCTTGTTCAATGAAGCTCAGCAAGCATTGAATAGGGTAAGTGTCTGATAAGCCTTATCTGATGTTCACTGTTTTGCACTTTAAAACTTTGACTAACTGCCATATTTCCTTTCGTGTTTGCAGGCCTCGGTGCTTCATCATGAGGCTTTTCTTCGTCACCGGGAAGAATCGGGATGTTGCGAGCGGTTCGAAGGGGAGATGGTGAGCCTTCGGGCCGAACTGGATTTTGTCCGGAGAGACAATTCTGGCTTAGTCGAGCAGATGGGGCAGTAGCTTGATCAAATCACCCGACTCCGATTCGAGGCAAGCGAGGCTAGAGCTGAAGCCAATGAGTGGAAAAGCAAGATGGATCAGCTGGCTTTGGAAAAAGAGGCCTTCCGTGCTCAATTAGTTTCAGCAGAAACTCAAGACAGAAGCAAAAGGGAGAATCGAGGCTCTGACTAAGAGCACCGACGTACTCAAATCCCAAGTCAGCGTGATCACCTCGGATTGAGATGTTTTGGCCAACGAGCTGCACATGGAGAAATCGGAGGCTGCTGCAACCAAAATTGAGGCCGATGAGCTGGTGGCCCAGTACAAGGCCGACGCCGAGGCTGCTCAAGATCAATCAAAAAATTTGGTTGATCACATGAAGTGGAAAACTCGCATGTTCGTCCTCGAGGAGATACATGCTCGAGGCTTCGATCTATCGGCCGAGATAGAAGATGCCAAAAGGTTCGAGGCCGAAGCCAGAAAGCAAGCCTTCCGGAGGAAGATGACTCTGAGAACTCGGAATGAAGCGCCTTCTCTTATCTTTTTTGACATTATGTAATGATGTCCCCATCTTTGTAATCGTATTTTGTATATATATAAAATCCCTTTTTCCTTTCCTTCCTTTATTGCTGACTTGGTTTAATTCTTTCCCTTAGAACCGAGGGTTTTCCTCGGTAAATTTTCTGTCCTTTGAACTCAATTTGGACTTGGCCAGGTCGGGGATCTACCTTAGTCGGTTTAACTTTTATTCGAATAACTCGGTATGGCCTTAGCCTTTTAAGAATCGGGGTCGGCCTTTCAAATAAATTTGATTTTCGGATGAGTCTCCGAGTGAGGCAGTATTTAATTGAACAAAGAAAATCAAAACGGCCCTTGGGCTCGGAGGCAGGATATTGGTACAAGAGATCTTTATTCTTGTTCACGTTCTTGTATAGTTTATTTCGGGGATCGATCAATCTATTCGGGCACGGTTCCTTTGACCGTTCGACCTTTACATTGATTCCTAATGATCTTTGATTCTAGGGAGGTTTCCTCGAATTAAAGTAGCCAAGCAGCCTTCCGATATTTGAGGTCGATTGATGATTAGCACCGAGTATTGTTGTCATCGATCTATGATCGGTCTTCAAATCTAAGTTAGCACGATTTACTGGTTGCCTCGTTAAAAACCTTGCCGTAAAACCTAATTTGGGACAAAATCGGTCGAAGGGAAAAAGAGTGCAATGCGTGCTTTCAATCTAACATCCCGTACTTTCTGATTCGAGGCTACTTTATTTGATACCTGCGAATGTTAGTTTGTTGATGTAGCATAAAAACAAGTAAATATGAGGAATGAAGGATCGTACCTTAACAGTAGTATCGTTTCAAGTGATTTATGTTCCAGTTGTTTGGTAGTTGTTTGCCGTCCATCGTTCCAAGCTTGTATGATCCCTTTCCGGTGATCTTATTATGGAGTAAGGTCCTTCCCAGTTCGGTCCCAATTTCCCTTCGTTCAGGTTTCATGTGTTGGGTGTGACCTTCCTGAGTACTAAATCTCCGATGTTAAAATGTCGAAGATGGGTTCTCCTGTTGTAGTATCTTTTGATCTTTTGTTTTTGAGCGGCCAATCGAACGAGGGCAGCTTCCCTTCTTTCATCCAATAGTTCCAGATTCGTATTCATAGCCTCGTGGTTCGATTCTTCGGTCGAATAGCAGAATCTGACACTTGGTTCACCGACTTCGACCGGTATCAAAGCTCCAGCACCGTACACCAGGGAAAAGGGAGTGGCTCTGGTGCTAGATTTCTCGGTCGTACGATACGCCCACAGGACTTCGGGAAATATTTCTTTCCATTTTCCCTTCGCATCAGTTAACCTCTTTTTGAGATTTTGAAGTATTATTTTGTTGGTAGATTCGGGTTGTCCATTCCCGCTGGGGTGGTAGGGCTTTGATAGGATTCTTTTGATCTTGTTATCTTTGAGGAATTTTATCACTTTGTTGCCGACGAACTGTTTCCCGTTGTCACGCACGATATCTGATGGCATCCCAAACCGACATATGATGTGATCCCAAATGAACTCGATTACTTCTTTTTCCCTAACCTTCTCATATGCCTGAGCTTCCACCCATTTGGAGAAATAATCAGTCATAAAAAGAATGAATTGAGCCTTACCTGGTGTGTAGGGAAGAGGGCCAACGATGTCCATTCCCCATTTCATGAACGACCATGGTGATAAAACCGAGTGCAACATTTCTCTGGGCTGATAGATCATCGGGGCATGCCTTTGACATTCGTTACATTTGTGAACGAACTCCTTCGCGTCCTTTTCCATGTAGATCCAATAATAACCGGCTCTGATTATTTTTCGGATTAGGGGTTCGGCACCGGAGTGGTTCCCACAAGTGCCTTCGTGGATTTCTCTTAAAATGTATTCAGTGTCACCCAGTCCTAGACATATCGCGAGGGGGCCGTCGAACGTTCTTCTAAATAGAGTTCCGTCATCGGATAAGCAAAATCAAGCCACTTGATGTGCCGGGTAATTTCGGCACATATTGATACCATTTGTTTAGAAATTGCTTGTTCCACCTGTTAATTATCATGATATTTACTTAGTTTTAGTGTAATTTCAGTATATGGATGGAAGAGACCCAGAAGCGTGAAGAGAAGTCCAAAAGCCGTCCAAAGGCAAGAAAAGAGATCAAGATTACAGCAGGTGCAATTCTGCGACCGCAAAGTAGATATGCGAGTCGCAGAATTTGCATTTAAATCGCAAAGGCAGACAATACTTCAAGCCAAAGTTCAAGTAAGAATGGGGTCACAAATGCAACCGCAGAATGGAAATGCTAGCTGCATCTTCATCGCAGACACGGACAGAGTTTGAGATGAAAACTAGAGGGGGATCGCAATCGCATTCTGCGATCACAGAATCACTCTGCGGACCGCATTCTCAAATGCGATAAGAAGGAATAGTTCTAGTGTGATCTGCAATAAAGTGTGAAGACTCTGCGGACCGCATTCCTGTTCTGCGACAGGAATGCGATCGCAGACGGGTAACTAGGTCAGACGTTATTTCTGCTCGTCTCGGTTTTTGAGCCTCTATAAATAGCCTTTCTAGGGTTGTGTGAAGAGAGACTTGTCAGAATTCAAAGTGCAAAATACCTCTTTTGGTTATTTTCGAATCTAGAGAGGTTTTTGGGTGATCAAAAGAGAGAAGTCAATATTGTTGTAAGATGAATTCAATTATGTTTATTTGTTCTTCAGTTTTTAACATGTGTAGCTAAATTCTAATGCTAAGGTTGTGAACCCTAGATGGGTGGAATGTTATTGAAAGGTTGATGTTGATTTCAATTTCGAAAGAAACTTGATATTTATTTGTCTCTTGTTCTTAAGTTAATCGTTAGTGGTTGCAAACATTAACGAGTGCCAATTTACGCTATCATATCTTGGAAAAGTGAGATAGGGTTTGGTAGAGATAAATAACAATAATCCAAGACTTTAACTCTTGTTTAACGAAATTACTTAGGAATAAGTAGATTTCAATTTGGCGAATGATTGGGTGTTCTTAATTTTGACTCTTTAGTAGTCGGGAGAATCATAAGAGGATACATCATCTAAGTGTTGGGAAACATTGGATAACACGTTAACACGAACCAATTACATAACAAGAACGGAAATCAATATTAGCATCAATACATTCTACTACATTAGGGGGAACACAACCTTAGTATCTCAACTTCATATCTTTACTTTCAAATCATTTTCGAGTTGCACCTATTAGTTTACTTTACTTTACGTACTCAACCTTAATTTACTCTATTTGGTTGCTTGATCGAATTACGACTAAGTATAGTATTGCTTTAATCGGATAATTGTTTCACGCCTATTCCCTGTGGGATTCGACCCCAACCTCGTTGGGTTACTATATTTGACATCGATCGCTTACACTACTGTAAAGGTGTAATTTGAGCGGATCAAATTTTGGCGTCGTTGCCGGGGAATACGGTTTTGAAATTTTTGATTATTGTGTACTTTACTATAAGTCTAATTCCATTTGATTGCACGTTGTTTGTTTTGGTGGTTGTAGAAAGAAAGATATGGCGGATCCTGTAGATGATTTGGTGGGGGAGCAGGAAAGAATCCGTTTGCCGACATCGAAGAGTATATTGAAGATACTAATGCTATAGTACCTCCAGCTATAGGTGCTGCTACGTTCAAAGTAGAACATGGGTTGATATTGATGCTGAAAGCTGAAGGATACTTCAGAAATTCTACTAATGACGATCCGACGCAGCACCTTAGGAATTTTTTGGGTGTTTGTGCGACGCACAAACAAAACAACGTCTCTGACGATGCATTAAGGCTCAGATGCTTTAAGTATTCGTTGGCCGGAGATGCGAGGAGATGGCTGCAAAACCTTCCTCTAAATTCCATCTGTTCATGGCCTGAGCTGGTTCGGGCATTCTTGTCAAAGTGGTTTCCACAGAGCAAGAAATCTGAACTCTGGGACAAGATATTTTTCTTCAAACAACTACCGGGTGAACAGCTGCACGAAGCGTGGAAGAGGTTCAAATTGTATTTGGTGAGGTCGCCAAACCACAGTTTTCCAGACTCCATTTTGCTGGAAAAGTTCTACATGGGTTTGGACTCTATGAACCAATCGATAGCAAAGAATGTTGCTGCTGGTTCGTTCATGGATAAAACCTTCGCTCGAGTCATGCAGATTCTGGACAAGATGGCTAAACATAATCAAGATTGGCATTCTGAGGACACTACAGGTGGCATTACAATTGGGTCCCCTTCCATGAACAACTTGATCAAAGAAAACCAAGAAAGGAACCAAGTGATTGCTGAACTTGCTACTAATGTCAATGTCTTGACAAAGTTATTCACTGAAAATCAGAAGCAAAAAATTAATATAGTAGAGGATGTGATACCAACACACAGTGAAGAATATGAAGAGGCAAATTTTGTCAACAATACTCATGGTGGTTATCAAAGGCAGCCCTACCAGGGTCAAGCAGCACAAAATCATTGGAGACCAAACCCGCAAGGGCAAGGTTCCCAACAATGGCGGAGTGATCAAACTGGACCTAGTCAGGGTAATTGGAACAACAATAACCATTTTCCAAATCGGAGTTCCAATCCTTATGTTCCTCCGAAAGAGTACTATCCGAATCAGGGATCATCTAGTGAGTCTAAATTGGAAAGTATGCTCGAGAGAATAATACAAAACCAAGAGAAGTCAGACACCTCAATGAAGAATATGACTGAATTGGTTGGCTCCCACACAGCAGCTATCCAAAAATTGGAATTGCAAATGAGGGATCTCTCTCGTGAGCAATATCCACCGCAAAAAGGAACGCTTCCTAGTGACACGATTGCAAATCCTAAAGGAAGTGGAAGTGGTCCAACTGCTCATATCATGGCTGTCACAACTAGGAGTGGTAAGACATTACAGGGTAAAGATGCTGCTGAAGAGTTTCAGACGGAGGCTGGAAGTGAAATTTTTGCTGAAAGAAGTAATGTTTCTGAGGTAGGTAAAAATCCAGAAATTATTGTGAACACAGAGGATATTCAGGAAGAGGTAAAGGATAAGGCAGAAGAAACACCAATCGTTCTTCCGCCGATTCCTAGACCCCCTTCACCATTTCCCCAGAGACTTACAAGGAGAGTTGACGATAGCAAATTTGAGAAGTTTTATGACATTCTCAAGCAGCTATCAGTCAATATACCTTTCTTGGAAGCTTTCCAAGAAATGCCGGGATTTGCCAAATACTTGAAGGACTTGATCACTAAAAAGAGAACCACCAGGAATGAAGTGGTCAACGTAACTCACAGAGTAAGCTCTATCATAGCAATAAACCCGATCCAGAAGAAGGAGGATCCAGGAGCTTTAACTATTCCGTGTACTATTGGAGTACGCGATTTTGCTAAGGCCTTGTGTGACAATGGAGCTAGTATAAATCTAATGCCTTTAGCCATTTACAAACAAGCAGGGCTAGGAATGCCAAGGCCGACAAGCATGAGATTACAGATGGCTGACCGATCTATCAAGAGACCAGTGGGTATTGTGGATGATGTGATTGTCAAGGTTGGAAAATTTCAGATTCCATCCGATTTTGTTATCCTTGATTGCGCAGTGGACAAGGAAATCCCCATTATTTTGGGAAGACCTTTCTTAGCTACGGGAAGAGCTCTCATGGACTCGGAACGGAATGAAATAAAATTCCGGGTAAATAATGAAGAAGTTACTTTTCAAGCTAGCAAGGGGATGAAGATGCCAGCCGAATATGAAAACATTTCATTAATCGATATTATTGATGAAGTTGATGAAGCAGTGGATAAAAAAATGGAAGAGCAATGTTTTGGTGAGGCCCTGGCGGCCATATTTGTGAATTTTGACGGAAACGACTTGGATGGGTTCATGGAGTCAGTAAATGCCTTAGAAGGTCGCGGTTCGTATTCATATACTCCACCAAAACTGTCACTAGACTTGGAGAATCGAGCTACGCCTCCAGCAAAGCCTTCCATTATTGAACCACCCCAATTAGAGCTCAAGCCACTTCCATCGCATTTGAGGTACAAATTTCTTGGTTTGAATAACACTTTACCAGTAATCGTGTCATCTTTGTTGAATGATGTGCAGGTAGAGCAGTTGCTGAAAGTTCTTAAGGAACACAGACAGGCAATCGGATGGACGATAGCGGACATCCGAGGTATTCCAGCTGGAATTTGTGAGCACAAGATTCAACTTGAAGACGGAACAAAACCAAGTGTGGAGCACCAGAGAAGGCTGAATCCAGCAATGCAAGAAGTGGTGAAGAAAGAGATTATAAAATGGCTGGATGCAGGAGTTGTTTACTCGATTGCCGATAGCTCGTGGGTGAGTCCAGTACAGTGTGTGCCAAAGAAAGGAGGTATGACTGTGATCAAGAATGAAAAAAATGAGCTGATTCCTACAAGTACTGTAACTGGATGGCGACTATGCATGGATTACAGGAAGCTCAATAGTGCCACGTGCAAGGATCACTTCCCTATGCCTTTTATTGATCAAATGCTTGATCGGCTAGCTGGAAAGTCCTTTTACTGCTTCCTTGACGGATACTCCGGGTACAATCAGATAAACATTGCTTTGGAAGATCAAGAGAAGACAACGTTCACCTGCCCGTATGGGACATGTGCCTTCAGTCGAATGCCCTTCGGCTTATGCAATGCTCCAGCTACATTCCAACGGTGCATGATGTCGATTTTTTCAGATATGGTGGAGGATTTCCTCGAAGTCTTTATGGATGATTTCTCGGTAGTTGGGGAAACATTTGATCAATGTTTGAAAAATCTCAAGACAGTGTTGAAGCGATGTGAAGAAACAAACCTTGTATTAAATTGGGAAAAATGCCACTTTATGGTGGACGAAGGTATTGTTTTGGGGCACAAAATCTCCAGACATGGTATTGAAGTGGATAAAGCAAAGATTGAAATCATTTCCAAGCTCCCTCCTCCCACATCAGTGAAAGGTGTCCGTAGCTTTTTGGGGCATGCGGGATTTTATAGAAGGTTCATAAAAGATTTCTCAAAGATTGCACATCCGATGTGTAAACACTTAGAGAAAGATACCAAGTTTGTCTTTGATGAAAAATGCCTTGCTGCCTTTGAAGAGCTGAAAACGAAACTGACCACTGCTCCTATTATTGCCACACCAGATTGGTCATTACCTTTTGAGCTGATGTGTGATGCTAGCGGAGTAGCTATTGGGGTGATGTTGGGGCAGAGGCACAACAAAATTCTTCACCCGGTATATTATGCTAGCAAGACACTGAATGGAGCACAAATGAACTATACTGTAACGGAGCAGGAACTGTTAGCAATTGTATATGCTTTTGAGAAGTTCTGTGCATATCTATTAGGCTCCAAAGTGATTGTATATACTGATCACGCTGCTCTTCGTTATTTAATGGTGAAGAAGGATGCTAAACCTCGACTCATCTGATGGGTGTTACTGCTACAAGAGTTTGACTTTGAAGTCATGGACCGTAAAGGCACCCAAAACCAAGTAGCAGATCACTTGTCTAGATTGGAGGAAGCAGGGAGACAAACAGGATAGCTGGAGATAAATGATTCCTTTCCAGATGAGCAAATACTGATGATATCAAGTTCAGTTGCACCATGGTATGCTGACATCGCTAACTATATTGTTAGCGATTTCATTCCGGAAGGGTTGGAATCGTACTAGAGGAAGAAGTTCTTGAGGGACTCTCGCAATTATTATTGGGAAGAACCATTCCTATTCCGTGTTTGTGCGGATAACATCATTCGAAGGTGCGTAACTTAGGAAGAGATGCTACCGATCTTGAAAGCATGTCATGACTCACCAGTTGGGGGTCATCATGGGGGCAACAGAACAGCTGCAAAGGTTTTAGAATGCGGATATTACTGGCCAACCATTTATTAAGATGCTAATCAGTTGGTAAAGTCTTGCGACCAATGCCAACGACAAGGTCCGATTTCGAAGAGGCATGAAATGCCTATGAAATTTGTTATGGAAATTGAATTGTTCGATGTTTGGGGTATTGACTTCATGGGCCCTTTCATAAGCTCATGTGGGATGAAATACATCCTAGTGGCTGTAGATTATGTGTCAAAGTGGGTGGAAGCCGTTGCCTTGCCAAACAACGAAGCTCGGAGTGTAACCACATTCCTAAAGAAGAATATTTTCACCAGGTTTGGCACTCCAAGAGCCATCATCAGTGACGGAGGTTCACATTTTTGTAACAGAGTGTTCAAAGATCTCCTCGACAAGTATGGGGAAAGCATAAGGTGGCCACACCTTATCATCCGCAATCGAGTGGCCAAGTCGAAGTCTTAAATAGAGAAATCAAGAGTATCCTTTCTAAGACTGTGAACGCAAATAGGACTGATTGGTCAAGAAAGTTGGATGACGCTCTTTGGGCATATCGTACAGCTTATAAGACTCCGATTGGTACATCCCCATATCGGTTAGTCTTTGGAAAGGCGTGCCATTTACCCGTTGAACTCGAGCATAAAGCTATGTGGGCTTTAAAAAGATTAAACATGGATTGGGCAGAGACCGGAGCCTTAAGACTCGCACAATTGAATGAAATGGAGGAATTCAGATTTCATGCTTATGAGAGTGCAGCGGTCTATAAAGAACGAATGAAGTTCGTCCATGATTCCAAGATCTTAAAGAGAGAGTTTAAAGCGGGAGACCTGGTGTTGTTATTCAATTCGAGGCTAAAATTATTTCCAGGAAAGCTGAAGTCCAAATGGTCGGGACCATTCAAGGTTGTAAATGTTTTTCCATTTGGAGCTGTCGAATTGGAATCG
Organism: Nicotiana obtusifolia; assembly: GCA_002018475.1. Classification (NCBI taxonomy): domain Eukaryota; kingdom Viridiplantae; phylum Streptophyta; class Magnoliopsida; order Solanales; family Solanaceae; genus Nicotiana; species Nicotiana obtusifolia. The sequence goes on along the minus strand of MCJB01051514.1, from coordinate 32,851 downwards.
GAGGATGGACTCCGAACCTTCAAGGTTAATGGGCAGCGAATAAAACACTATCTGGGTATAGGTGGAGAAAAACACATGATAGAGCAGCTGGCTTTACAAGATGATCATGTACCACCTACGGACTGAGTGCAGATGCATCCTAGCATCGTCGTGCCGCGACGTTAAATCAAGCGCTTCATGGGAGGCAACCCATGTGTGGTATTAGTTGTTTTTGTGTTTTTCTAAATTGTGCTTCTTTTCTTTTTCTTTACTTATTTATTTACATTTGTACTTAGTTTTGTTTGAAGGATTTTTAGATACAGGAATGTGAGGAGTGAACACAAAGATGAGCGAGGAGTTGTTACAACTGCAAAAGACTGTCGAAGAGAAAAATGTAACACATATGCAATCGCATTTGATATATGCGAACCGCATTTGCCTCGCATTGTGAGGCAGAAAGTTGAGAAAAGACATAAGCGACAAAATGCAATGAAGTTCTTCAATTTGCGGTTCGCACTTTAACTCTGCGAACCGCAATTCAACCGCATAGAGCAACAGAGAGTTTAGCTAAAAGGTCAGTTGAAAATGCGGTGGAAGTTCTCATTCTGCGGTTCACATTTCAACTATGCGAACCGCATTTCAGTCGCAGACAGGTACAAAAACTTTTGCTCATGAATTAAGTGAAAACGCGATGGAGTGTACAAAAATGCGATTCGCATTTCAGTCTGCGAATCGCATTTCCGTAGCAGACCTGTCAGGTATGTGTTCCCATTATTTTCCCAATTTGTCCCTTCATACTAAGTATATAAAAGAAAAAAATAATAATAATAATACCACAAACAAACAAAACATCCGACGGAAATAGAGAAAAATTCCGACTACTTTCATCGGAATATTCCACATCAGGCAAAGAGCTCACCTACCATTAATCTAGGGGCACCCATCTATTTCAAGGTATGTACTATTCATCTTCACCTTCAAGTTGTGGTTTTGAAACCCTAGGCGTAGTTTTTTTATGAAGAAGTTCAAAGTGTAGAAAACCCTAGGCGTTAATTTTCTTTCAATGAGTAGAAAACCAATCTTTTGGGTTTGATTTATCAATGGGTTGCTTGTTCTTGGGGTAGTGAAGAATTTTGCGATCCACATATTTAAAAGGTGGACCGCATTTAGGTCGCAGTTCCTCAACCCTAGTGACTTGAGGAAGACGACTAATGCGGAGCATCTGCGATCGCAGATTGGGTCTGCGAACCGCATACCCACCGCAAACACACCCAGAATCTCTAGCAATGCAATGGATGAAAAATTGGTAAGTCTGCGATCGCAGATTAACTCTGCGAACCGCAGACTCACCGCAAACAGACCCAGAACTTTTCACAAACAGGGATGAAGAATGCGGTGGTTATGCGATCGCAGGCCTAGTTCTGCGACCGCAGATCACATCGCATTCTTGACACACTTTGCCTATCTCTCATGTATTTGTCTTTTCTCGAAAAATAATGATGTCACTAACATATACTATTTATGCAGACATCGCAAAGAAACATTCCAACAGAAAAAGGCCTTCAACCACTAAAACATCCGAACAAGCCAAGCGAGCAAAGAAAGATGCAGATAGACCGAACACCTCCCAGTCTGAAGAGGAGGATTGTTTCCCGGAAGTGGATTTAGTTTCCGAAGCACGAAGGAAGAAAGGAGATACCTTCAGCTTCGTTTTGAAGTTGAAGGTTCAAGAACCTTATTCTGGGAGGCGCTTGCAAAAAGAAGAATTCTACTGGAGAAAAAGTTAAGCCTGAATGGACTCCCAGAACATTATCCTCACATCCTGGATAATATTAAAAGGAGGAACTGGGAGTACTTCACCACGGACCAGAAGGAGTACAATGAGATGATGGTCCGGGAGTTCTATGCGTCACATGGAGCATCACGATCACCATATCACAGACGCAACAGACTATTCACTGGTATTGTCCAGGTGCGGGGGAAAGCTATGTTCTGTGACAGCAACCATATCAACGAATTATTCTTCCCTAACTGGGAAGCAGGCACAGCAGAGTATAATGCAAGGTTCTCCAACAGAGAACATGAGCGTGGATGGATAGCATCCACTATTGCAAAGGGGGTTCCAGCTTGGATCAATCCTGGAAGAAAAATTTACAAAGAGGATCTCACACGAGAAGCCAAATATTGGCTCAGCTTCATCACTTCCCATTTTGTACCCTCCAGAAATGAAACAGAAATCAGCATTGAGAAGGCACTTCTCATCGCCTGCATAATGAAGGGGGTTGCGATTGATGTGGGAAGCCTCATATTCTAGGAAATTGGCATCAGAGCGATTCAGCAGGCTACCTCACTCCCTTTCCCAAGTCTGATCACCACACTTTGCCAAGAGGTGGATGTCCCATTCCTACCTCACCAAGACAGACTTGGGAAATCTACGAGAGATATTGATATCACTCGTATCAGCGATGCATCGGCCCCTACACCTACCACAATAGAGGAAATTGACGCACAGAACCTCTTATCTCCTCAGGATCCTGCATCTTCTCCTGCTGCTGAAGCACCAGCACCATCAGCTCCCACGGGCACAGCAGCTCCCATAGGCCCATCAGCCTCCCACATGCCAGTAATTTCAAAAATGGGTCTAATTGTTCAACATACCAACTCTAAAGTAGATCAGCTCTTGAAGTCATTGCCCTCCCTGATAAAACAAGCTTTGACTCCACTGTTACAATAACAAATGGAATTCGGAGAAAGGATATCAAAGC
>MCJB01051514.1:0-28062 GCA_002018475.1 Nicotiana obtusifolia | reverse complement strand
CAAAAGCTTAAGTTGGGGGTGTTGATGTGCCGGGTAATTTCGGCACATATTGATACCATTTGTTTAGAAATTGCTTGTTCCACCTGTTAATTATCATGATATTTACTTAGTTTTAGTGTAATTTCAGTATATGGATGGAAGAGACCCAGAAGCGTGAAGAGAAGTCCAAAAGCCGTCCAAAGGCAAGAAAAGAGATCAAGATTACAGCAGGTGCAATTCTGCGACCGCAAAGTAGATATGCGAGTCGCAGAATTCGCATTTAAATCGCAAAGGCAGACAGTACTTCAAGCCAAAGTTCAAGTAAGAATGGGGTCACAAATGCGACCGCAGAATGGAAATGCTAACCGCATCTTCATCGCAGACACGGACAGAGTTTGAGATGAAAACTAGAGGGGGATCGCAATCGCATTCTGCGATCACAGAATCACTCTGCGGACCGCATTCTCAAATGGGATAAGAAGGAATAGTTCTGGTGTGATCTGCGATAAAGTGTGAAGACTCTGCGGACCGCATTCCTGTTCTGCGACAGGAATGCGATCGCAGACGGGTAACTAGGTTAGACGTTATTTCTGCTCGCCTCGGTTTTTGGGCCTCTATAAATAGCCTTTCTAGGGTTGTGTGAAGAGAGAATTGTCAGAATTCAAAGTGCAAAATACCGCTTTTGGTTATTCGAATCTAGAGAGATTTTTGGGTGATCAAAAGAGAGAAGTCAATATTGTTGTAAGATGAATTCAATTATGTTTATTTGTTCTTCAGTTTTTAACATGTGTAGCTAAATTCTAATGCTAAGGTTGTGAACCCTAGATGGGTGGAATGTTATTGAAAGGTTGATGTTGATTTCAATTTCGAAAGAAACTTGATATTTATTTGTCTCTTGTTCTTAAGTTAATCGTTAGTGGTTGCAAACATTAACGAGTGCCAATTTACGCTATCATATCTTGGAAAAGTGAGATAGGGTTTGGTAGAGATAAATAACAATAATCCAAGACTTTAACTTTTGTTTAACGAAATTACTTAGGAATAAGTAGATTTCAATTTGGCGAATAATTGGGTGTTCTTAATTTTGACTTTTTAGTATTCGGGAGAATCATAAGAGGATACGTCATCTAAGTGTTGGGAAACATTGGATAACACGTTAACACGAACCAATTGCATATCAAGAACGGAAATCAATATTAGTATCAATACATTCTACTACATTAGGGGGAACACAACCTTAGTATCTCTACTTTATATCTTTACTTTCAAATCATTTTCGAGCTGCACCTATTAGTTTACTTTACTTTACGTGCTCAACTTTAATTTACTCTATTTGGTTGCTTGATCGAATTACGACTAAGTATAGTATTGCTTTAATCGGATAATTGTTTCACGCCTATTCCCTGTGGGATTCGACCCCAACCTCGTTGGGTTACTATATTTGACATCGATCGCTTACACTACTGTAAAGTAATTTGAGAGGATCACCACCTTTGTGCGCAAGGCTCTTGATTCTTTTGGATTTGAGGGGAGTTTTCCGGACCTGAGGTATTCTATGTATTTGTTCCTCCAATCCCAGCTGAAGTTATTCTTCTTTTTCAGTAGATTGAAAAATCGATGGCTTTTGTCGGATGATCTTGAAATAAATCGTCCCAAAGTGGCTATACGGCCTGTCAGCTTTTGTACAGCCTTTACATTATCTACGACTGTGATGTCTTCGATAGCCTTGATCTTTTCGGGGTTGATTTCTATTCCTCGATTCGAGACCATGAAACCGTGGAACTTGCCCGAGCCCACACCAAACGCGTATTTTTTCGGGTTCAACTTCATGTTTTATTGCTTCAGCACGTTGAATGTTTCCTACAAATGGTTCAAATGGTCCTCTGCTCGTAGGTACTTAACTAACATATCATCAATATAAACTTCCATCGTTTTTCCTAGTTGTTTTCAAACATTCGATTTACTAGGCGTTAGTAAGTGGCTCCTGCATTTTTAACCCGAATGGCATCACGTTGTAACAATATGTGCTATACTTAGTGATGAAGGATGTTTTTTCTTGGTCAGCCAGGTCCATTCGTATTTTTTTATAGCCAGAGTAAGCATCGAGAAAGCTAAGGGTCTCATGGCCAGCGGTAGCATCGATCATGCGATCGATGTTGGGTAAAGAGAAAGAATCTTTTGGGCATGCCTTATTCAGATCCTTATAATCTACACAGATTCTTAGTTTATTCCCTTTTTTAGGGACTACTACTACGCTTGCTAACCATTCCGGGTATTTAACCTCCCGAATAGACCTTATCTTTAAAAGTTTAGTTACCTTATCCTTGATGAATACGTGTTTGATCTCGGACTAAGGCCTCCTTTTTTGCTTGACCGGTCGGAACTTCTGATCTAGGCTTAGCTTGTGAGTTGTTATCTCTGGTGGTATACCTGTTATATCAAGGTGGGATCAAGCGAAGCAATCTTCGTTAGTTATAAGAAATTGAATAAATTTTGTCCTGAGCTCGAAGCTTAGGCCCGAGCCCAGATATACCTTTCGTTCTGGCAAGTCTTCTCGGAGTGAGACTTGCTCGAGTTCCTCAATCGTTGATTTGGTAGCATCGGTCTCATCGGGACTGATGAAGGATCTAGTGATTCCGTAATCGTCATCCTCGAGATATGTTTGTTTATCTACGTTTGTCGAAGATGATGTGTGTGATTGCTATTTCATCTTGTTCTCGATCCTTTGTGAAGGAGTTGCTGGTACTGGTGTTATTTCTTCCACCGCGAACATTTCTTTCGCAGCCGGTTGCTCCCAGTAAACTGTTATAATTCCATCGGGTGATGGGAATTTCAGTGCTTGGTGCAGCGTCAAAGGCACGGCTCTCATGTCGTGGATCCACAGTCTCGCGAATAGAGTGTTGTACCTCATGTCTCCACCGATTATGCAAAACTTCATTTCTCGAATGGTTCCGGCAGTGTTTATCGGCAATGTTATTTCGCCCTTGGTTGTTTCATATGCCATGTTGAAACCATTGAGTACTCGAACTGTAGGGACCAATTTGATCCGTCAAACCGAGTTGTTCTATAACCCATGATCGGATTATATTGGCCGAACTGCCTGGGTCGACCAATTCACGCTTTACTTTAATTCTGTGTATAGGCACAGATATCACTAGCGCGTCATTGTGAGGTTGCATAATCCCTTCCGCATCTTCCTCGCTAAAATGTAAGATTCCCTCCATCGCATAATCTCGAGTGCTTTTTTCCCTGGTGATGGATATCTTGGTGCATTTCAGCATCGAACCTTGAGGGGCATCTATTCCGCTGATAATCATGTTAATCGTGTGTTTTGGCTCTTCTTGGTTTGCTTGTCTATTTCTGTTTCTGAAATGATTCTTCGCTCGGTCGCTTAAAAATTCTCGGAGATGTCCGTTTTCGAGCAACCTTGCCACCTCTTCTCTTAATTGTCGGCAATCTTCTGTTCTGTGTCCGTGAGTACCATGATATTTGCATATCAGATTAGGATTCCTTTTGGGCTGGATCTGATTGTAATGGTCGAGGCCACTTAGTGTCCTTGATGCGACCGATAGCTGATACGAGAGTAGCCGCATCAACATTAAAATTCTATTCCGATAATCGTGGTGCTTCTTGATGACCGGTGGTTCTCTCGAAGTTGCGTTTAATTATGGGCCCTCGATTATTCCGCCCTTGATTGTTTCTCCTTTCGTGTCTTGGGGAGTCTTGCCTTGCTATAGTGATTTTTCTATCCCCATGATATGGCCGATGCCGATCTCTATTCAGTCTCGGTTCACATAAAATCTCCCTTCGAACTCTATCATGAGTTCTGACAAGTTAAATGGATCCCGAAGGGGCTCCAAGTTGATCATCTTCGACTATGATTTTCTATTGGTATCAGTTATGTACATCGGCCCATGTGACGGTAGGATATTCTATCAAGTTTTGCTTGAGTTGCTGTGAAGCCGTGAGCTTTAAGCGTTGAGCCTCTGGGTGAAGGCATGAACAGCCCAATCATCAGTGACCGGTGGCCGGTCATCTGCTCCATCTGAAAACGAGATACGAATTCTCTGAGCATCTCGTTATCTTTTTGTCTGACTTTGAATAGGTCGGACTTTTGTGTTTCTATTTTGATAGCGCCTGCATGTGCTTTTACAAAGGAATCTGCAAGCATAGCGAAAGAGTCAATGGAATTGGGGGGTAAGTTATGATACCATGTCATGGCCCCCTTCAACAAGGTCTCCCCGAACTTTTTCAAAAAACGGATTCGATCTCGTTGTCTTTTAAGTCGTTCCCTTTTATAGCGCATGTGTATGCGGTCACATGCTCGTTTGGATCGTTTGTTCCATTGTACTTGGGATTTCCGGCATGCGAAATTTCTTGGGTATTGATTTTGGAGCGGCGCTCGATGGGAAAGGTTTCTGTACAAATTTTTTGGAATCCAAGCCCTTCAATATCAGGGGTGCTTTTGGGATTTGATCCACCCTGGAATTGTACGTTTCTACCTTTTTGTCGTTAGCCTCGATTTTTTTCTCTCCATACTAGACTCGTCTGGTTAATTCCTCGAGCATCCTCATAATCCCGGAGTTTTCCCTCGATTCACCTTTATTTTGCTCTTCTTTGACTGGCTCATTCTCAGGAATAGTTCCCCGAGAAGGGCCGAGCTCAACTTTGTTCGATATTTGGCTTCGATTTTGTAATTGAGCAATGAATTACAAAATTGAATTTATACGTGGTTTTAAAGATACGTGATTTAGTTTGATACAAATAACGAATAATATAATGAAAATTAAAGTCAGTAAATAAATGGAGAAGAAATGCAAACCACAAGCCTTGGATAATCCTGGCCTTGACTGATTCCTCCAAGATGAACAGTAAATATAAATGAAATCAGATTAATAAAATAATGTATAAAATAATGAAAGCAGGCTTCTTTTCTTTGTATTGATGATTTTTTTGTGTGATATCGTAGAACAATTAAATTGCCCCTTTATATAGCGTACGGATAATCCTTTATACAAGGCAAGAATCTGTTCACAAGGTAAAATATCTCTTGATGTGCTGATTTAATGGTCTTAGTGAGTGATGCCATGATTCCCGCCGAGATGCTTACTTATCACGGGATTTTCGGTCCTTTCATCATTCAAATTTGATAACTTACCCTAGGGCATTTCCCGGAATCGAGCTCAATAGGTTCATCTCTGGTACCATGGCTTTGAGTTCTGATTCGATGTTGTTCGATCTCGACCTTCGATCTTTGATACCTCAATATTCCTGCTTTGATGTTATTCGGTCTCGCTCTTCGATCTTTGATATCTTGATCTCGGTTTACCGAACAGTAATTATAATTGATACCAACCATATAAACTAGAGCACGATTTGTCCCCATGTAGGCGGTCCGAGTTCGGTCCCATACAGTTTCTATAAAGAGTTTTACCTTCTACCGATGGGGTGGATGTTCTACATATAGGTTCGGATTGCTTGAGGAAGATGACACGAATTTCACGAGGTTGAGTGTGCATTCGGGTTGATGATTTGGTATGCATTATGGTTGGTAGTGCATGAGCTTATGAGAATTCAACTGAGTAACAGTGTAGGATCATGGAAGCTAAAGAAGAGCAGTCATTATGGGTTCTTAGATTATATGATGGTGGCTTAGTGCTAAAACGGGGAGCCTACTATCAGCGATTGAGTCACTTAGTCAGATGTTGTTATAGGTTCTGGACCACGGGACGCTTATGGATTAGATATGATCTTAGGAGGATGACCTTGAGAATGATTCGAGTAAGGAATTCCTGGAAGTGTATTGTATATCACCTTGGTGGTATATGTAGACTATGGGAGGACTCATGTTTAATATTCTTTTATGGAGGTAGTGTGCAAGGGAAGGATTGGAGTGGTTGTCTTCTTTTTGGAGTATTCATGTGATAGCAGAGCACTAATTGTTGGACATGAGTCGTTACGTGTTCGACACTAGGACAGAGTGTGTGACTTTTGAGAAGGATCTAATAGATTCAAGATTCAATATGTGGTATCTGAGGATTTTCGGATTTGTGTTTGACTAGAGATTCGAGATTTGAAGTGGATTGTGGAAGAGACCTGGAGTATCTCTGCACATTATCGGTTCTACGAGGAAGTGCTTGAGAGATGGAAGGAACAACATCAGATTCATAGAAGGCTTCTTCAGAACTGGTACCTGTGTTGGAGGTATTATTAGATGTGTAAGAGGGAACATAGTGGCTCACAAGTCTTGGGACGGTGAGATTTCATGTTGGTATCACTTGGGATGAGGTTTGATTGAGGTTCATAGTGTACTGGGAAAGGGTAGTGTTACCGTGAAGACATGTCATGAGTAATTTGGAGGAATTGGGTCATTTAGCAGTGGCTTGGTTATGCATGGGAATAGAAATGATCAGTTCCTTTGGTAGTATAGGGCTTTACAAGTGTCTTTATGGTAATACTGTTGGGTTGTAGTCTATGTGACTTGGGTGATTTAGAGGTATTCGGTTCGGCTGGTTTGGTTATGGGCATATGGATTCCGAAGAGTTTGCAATGATTTCGACTGTAGGTTGCGGTTGTTGTCCTCTACATGTATGGGAATTTGGTCGTGTGGTAATTTTATATTGAATTGAGCTTAATGGAAGGTTGCTAGTTTGTGGAGTGCACATCATATTCATGATTCTCATATTTTTGCATATTAGCATGATTGATGTGGTAAGCTGTGTGGAATTGGGATGGAATGAACAACGTTGCTGTTCAATTTTGGAAGGAGTATTATGAGTTCTAGACAGCACGGGGAGTATCTAATGTTAACAAAATAATAGCATTGTTTTCATTATCTCCTAAGAAGGGTGTGTTTTGTGGAAGGCGTGTTGTGTGTAGATTGCGGATGCTTGACTAGTATTACAGAGATCGCATGGTTGGTAGCCGGTGACATTTAGGTTTTGTTGCTTGGTGCAATATGTTATGGCATGATTATGTTTGTGTGACGTCTCAGTCACTTGAGTGGAAGAGTTAGGGATCAGGTATGGAGATTTTGGTACTCTGTCAATTTGGAGATTTTATTTCTTAGAGGCGGACTATTCCTCTGGTTGCCGACTGTGGAAGTGTATTCAGGATTTGACAGATGATTGTATGTGTCATGGATGAGGGTCACCGTGGGCTTTTGGAAGGCTATTGACCTATTTTGGAATGGCCCGAATCAGTTTGGAGGCCCATTGGTAGGCCTAATGAGAGTGTGTATTCTACACTAGATTGGATTCACTCAATCAGCGCAGCATTTTCTACGGGTGTGTCATCGAGTGGAATGGATTTTATTCCTGCCTTGATCTGTTCCATGTGTTACTTCCTTATGCTATGATGGATTGTGAGACTATTTGATTATTCACACGCATGTTGTTGTTCTATTCGGCCTTGTGGCGATATTTGAGCAAGATGGCTCTTGAGATGTTGATCTGCTTATTGCACCTTAGTCATGCTTGGCCTTTTTCGTAGAGCATTATGCTATCCGTCTCCCCATGGTTATGTTTGTGCACTATACGTGCTTATTGTGGTTACACATGTGTATGATGAGCAGAGCATTATAGCTCATTTGGTATTCCATGTGAATTGATATATGTGGATTGGATTACACACTGCAACGGTATTACGTATGGATTGGGTTGCATGCTACAACGGGGTTATGCTGGATATGATTCCTTATGCTCGTTATGTGTATTTTGTTTCTCCCTTAGGGGATGGATTCATAGCATTATGCTCTTATGATTGTATCTGTTTAACTTGTTGGATAGTTCTTTTTAGGTTTTTTCCATTATTGATCATATTCGAGTAGTTGCTTATTGGCACCCAAATCATGTTGTACGAGGTTGTTGATAGTATTTGATGTGTCATATCTGTCCAGCAGCTTGTACTAGGTGAGACGAGGTAATTGGACTTGGAATAAATGAAATCGGATTTGTATAATGAATGTATGGAGGAAGAATGTCACTAATCAGCTCCAGCATTTGGTAATGGTTCTTGCTGAGCGGGAGAACTCCATGACTATTGATTTGATGGGTTGTTATGAGTTTATACACGTCTCTTTCATCATTTGCAGTATTGCAAGGTTTGGAACCAGGTTTTATGTGTCATGAGGTATATTACCGGTACCATATCTGGTAATGAACATCTATTGTGGTTAGAAGTTATTGCTATGGGCATATGAATTATGTGGTAAATTGTGTGGTTACATATTGGGAGTCTACTTTTGTTTGATTCAGCTTATTGAGATTCACACTGGGTATTTGTACAAGAATCGGGTCTTAGAAAGAGCTCCAGAATTTAGAACTTGGTCCTATGGATTCTAAAGCTAAGATTGAAGGAAAGATTTCAGTCCGAATTGTGTAATGGCCTTATCTGTTTTTGAGGTGATGTGAGATCACCCAAAGGTATGTGTATGATGAGTTAAATAGTGATTTGGCATCTTTGGAACAACTCTTAGCATGTTCGAGGACGAACACATGGATAAGTGGGGGAGAATGTAATGACCCGATCAGTTATTTTGAGCTTTAGCATTTCATTCGATAGTTTGAGAATTTGCGTAGCTTCATATTATGTATTATGACTGGTGTGTATTGTTGGATTTTACCTTTGAGAGGTTTGGAGTTGATTCGGAAGAGTAATTCACAATTCGGAAGCTTTAAGTTGGAAGAGTTACCAAAGTTTCACATTTTAATAAACGTCCTTGGAATCGGGATTTATAGTTTCAATAGGTTTGTACGGTGAATTTGTGTGACGACCCGGCAAGTCGTCTCATGAGCTACCGCTCCGTTTTCCCCCATTTCTGCCTTGTTACGCTTTGTTATGTCATTTGGGATATGTGTGCAAAATCTCATGTCATTTGGATAGGGTTTGATTGCGTTTTTTTTATCAAATTAGTATTTTAGAAGATTTTGAAATTCTTAGGCTTGAATCCGACTGGAATTCGGTGTTGAGAGGTGGTTTGAGCGTTCCGAAGGTTAGAACAAATTCGAATAACGTTATGGGACATGTTGGCATAGTTGGTTGGGGTCCCAGTGGCCTCGGGTGAGTTTAGGTTGGCTAAAAGAATAAAGAGACATCGCAAAGCGGGATATGCTATCGCAAACCCAGCATGCGAGCCGCAAACCACACTCCCAGATCGCAAACCCAGACAGTTTTCTAGGCAAAGAATGACGTCAAGAATGCGGTCAGGAATGCAGTCGCATTTCCACAATGCGGACCGCATATCCACCACACTGAGATCGCAGATCGAGACAGATTTCTAGACAAGATCCATGTCAGAAATGCGGTCACATTTCTAAAATGGGAACCGCATATTGTACATTGAAATTGCAGACCAAGACAGATTTCTGGACACAAATCAACGTAAAAAATGCGGTCAAAATGCGGTCGCATTTTTGACCCCGACTGGTGCGTTTTGTTCCTATTTTTGACCCTGTATAAATAGAGACCAGTACCCATTGGCCATGCAAAAATCCACTATCGTTACCATCTAAGAGAAATACCTCCAAAACACCCCAAATCACAACAAAACCAACCTCAAAACTATATCCAAAGGAGACTTGCTTGGACAGATACTTAAGAGAGGGGAATTCAGCCATTTTTAAATATTATTTGGAGCTATAGAGCTCGGATGGAACCGAATTTTGAGGCGACTTTCGGGAGATTTTTAAGGGAAATATCGGTGTAAGTGTTCCTAACTCAACCTTGGTCAAATTACCCCAGTATATCGCTATTTTAGTATTTAATTGGGATTTAAGTGGGAGAAATTGTGGAAAACCCTTATGTTCGGATTTAAGATTTGGAGGTCGAACCGATGTCGGAATTCGATAACTTTTATATGGTTTAACTCGTTAGGAGGTAAGGGACACGTTGATGTAAAAATTTCTAAACTTCGAGAAGTGGGCCCGGGGCTCGGGTTTTGCTAATTTCGTAATTTCTTGATATTTTTCGATTGTTTGCTTGGGCTTTGTTCCCTCAGCGTATTTTGATGTATTAGTTCTGATTTTGGATAGATTCGACGCGCGTGGAGGCCAATTCGAAGGGCAAAGGTGTCGCGGGTTAGGGATTTAGCTGGTTCGAGGTGAGTAGTGATTGTAAATGATGTTCTGAGGGTTTGAAACCCCGGATTTGCACATCGTACTGCTATATTGAGGTGAGGCACGCGCTCGATGATGAGCCGCGGGTCTTTTACTACTGGGGATTATGACTTGGTCCATCCCGATTGACGATTTTACTACGCATTTGATTGAAACTTACTTGTTATTATCATGATTTGGGCTGATTGCCATATTTGGGCTTCGTGCCAATTATTTGAACCCCTCGGGGATCTTTAACTGTTTCCTCACTATTTTGACTTATTACTTGGACTCAGCCATGCTGTTTTCACTATTTTACGACTCAGCCACTTTTACTCAGTTTTGAGACTTAACCAGTATGTTAAATCATGTTTTTGGGCTGAGGACTATTTTATTACTACAGCCCGAGGGGCTTGTGATGATTTTTTCTGACTGAGCAGGGCCGAGGGTCAAATGTGAGGTTTTACTGAGTGATATAAGGCCGAGGGCCTGAGATACTTTCTGTGCCACGAGGTGGCTTGTGACTGATATGAGGCCGAGGGCCTAGAGATATGCCAAGAGGTGGCTTGATATTGCAGTTTGGCCATAAGGGGCCCCTCCCGGAGTCTGTACACCCACAGTGAGCGCGGGTACCCATGGTGATGTGAATTATAGCCCGAGGGGCTGATATTGTTGCATGTGATAGCCCGAGGGGCTGATGTTGTTCCATGTGATAGCCCGAGCAGCTGATGTTGTTTTGAAATTTGAGCCCAAGGGGCTGGTACTGTTTTTATGATGATGCCCGAGGGGCGAATTTGTTGATATATATATAGCCCGAGGGGCGATGTTTTACTTCACATGTTTTTACCTGCTGAAAGGAGATGTTACTTGAATTTCTCACTGATTTACTGTTTCGAAATGACGTTTTAAATGCTTCATTATAGAATGCCTTGTGCTTTGTGTGTTTTTTTACTTTCAGTCGATATTTATGCTTATTAAACTGAGTTGGAAGTACTCACATTACTCCCTGCACCATGTGTGCAGATTCAGGCGTTGTTGGTTCCGCCCCGGAATATTGGTTTCTCCTGTCCAGGCGGTGAATCAGAGACAATGAGGTAGCTGTTGGCGTCCGCAGCGCCGTATCTCTTTCATCTTGTTGTTCCTATGTTATTCAAAAATTGTGCCAGATATTGTAATTAGTATCTTGTTATTAGGATTCATTAGTTGCTCATGACATCGTGACACCCCGATTTGGGCTGTAGTCGGGATGTTTAGCTATGTTTTCCGCGAATGATTATTCTTAAACTATGTTTGTATTGTTTTCTTGTTAATTAATTGCTTTAACTGAAACTTTATTTTAATTGGCTGGCCTTCTCTTCACGAGAGGCGCCATCACGACCGAGTTCGGGGTAAGGGTCGTGACAGGTTGGTATCAGAGCCTAGGTTATATAGGTCTCACGAGTCATGAGCGGGTTTAGTAGAGTCTCGTGGATCGGTACGAAGACGTCCGTATTTATCTTCTAGAGGCTGCGGAACCTTTTTAGGAAAACTTCATATTCTTGAGCAGGCAGTGCAGGGACCTCAGATGCCGGGGGCACCTCCAGCCCAGCCGGTTGCACCAGCTCAGGAGTTCACGGTACCAGTTATGCCAGATGATGAGCAGCATCGTCTTGAGAGGTTTGGCAGACTCCAGCCTCCGTCATTCAGTGGTGCTGAGGGCGAGGATGCCCAGGGTTTTCTTGACAAGTGTCAGCGAATGCTCCGGACAGCCGGGATTCTTGAGTCTAGTGGTGTGGCATTCACCACCATTCAGTTTACGGGAGCTGCCTTGGAAAATTGAGTCCTCGGTTCATTGGGCCATTTGAAGTGCTTCGGAGAATTGCGGAGGTGGCTTATGAGCTTGCTTTGCCACCCAGCCTGTCGAGTGTACACCCAAAATTTCATGTTTCTATGCTTCGAAAGTATATTGGGGATCTATCTCATATTTTGGACTTCAGCACAATTCAGTTGCACGATGATTTGACCTATGCTGTGGAGCCAGGTCAACAGGTTCGGAAGTTCAGGTCAAAGGATATAGCTTCAGTGAAAGTGCAGTGGAGAGGTCGACCCGTGGAGGAGGCTACCTGGGAGACTGAGCGTGAGATGTGGAGCAGGTTTCCTCACCTATTTGAAGCTTCAGGTACGTTTCTTGACTCGTTCGAGGACGAACGTTAGTTTAAGTGGGGAGAATATGACGATCCGGCCAGTCGTCTCACGAGCTACCGCTCCGTTTTCCCCCATTTCTGCCTTGTTACGCTTCGTTATGTCATTTGGGATATGTGTGCAAAATCTCATGTCATTTGGATAGGGTTTGATTGCGTTTTTGATCAAATTAGTAATTTAGAAGATTTTGAAATTCTTAGGCTTGAATCCGACAGAAATTCGGTGTTGAGAGGTGGCCTCGGGTAAGTTTAGGGTGGCTAAAAGAATAAAGAGACATCGCAAATCGGGATATGCTATCACAAACCCAGCACGTGAGCCACAAACCACACACCCAGATCGCAAACCCAGACCGTTTTCTGGGCAACGAATGATGTCAAGAATGCGGTCGCATTTCCACAATGCTGACCGGATATCCACTACAGTGAGCTCGCAGATCGAGATAGATTTCTGGACAAGATCTATGTCAGAAATACAATTTGAAATGCGGTCGCATTTCTAAAATGCGAACCGCATATCGTACATTGAAATCGCAGACCAAGACACATTTCTGGACAAAAATCAATGTCAAAAATGCGGTCAAAATGCGGTCGCATTTTTTATCCCGACTGGTGGGTTTTGTTTCGATTTTTGACCCTGTATAAATAGAAACCAGTACCCATTGGCCATGCAAAAACCCACTATCGTTACCATCTAAGAGAAACACCTCCAAAACACCCTAAATCACAGCAAAATCAACCTCAAAACTATATCCAACGGAGACTTGCTTGGATAGATACTTAAGGGATGGGATTTCAGCCAATTTTAAACATTATTTGGAGCTATAGAGCTCGGATTGAAGTGAATTTTGAGGCGACTTTCGGGAGATTTTTAAGGGAAACATCGGGGTAAGTGTTCCTAATTCAACCTTGGTTGCAATTTTAGTGTTTAATTGGGATTTAAGTTAGAGAAATTGTGGAAAATCCTTAAGTTTGGATTTAAGATTTGGAGGTCGAACCGATGTCGGAATTCGATAATTTTTATATGGTTGAACTCGTTAGGAGGTAAGGGACACGTTGTTGTAAAAATTTCTAAACTTCGAGAAGTGGGCTCGGGGCTCGGGTTTTGCTAATTTCGTAATTTCTTGATATTTTTCGATTGTTTCGCTTGGGATTTGTTTCCTCAGCGTATTGTGACGTATTAGTTCTAATTTTAGATAGATTCGATGCACGTGGAGGCCCATTGGAAGGGCAAAGGCGTCGCGGGCTAGGGATTTAGCTGGTTCAAAGGTGAGTAGTGATTGTAAATGATGGTCTGAGGGTTTGAAACCCCGGATTTGCACATCGTACTGCTATATTGAGGTGAGGCACGCGCTCGATGATGAGCGCGGGGTTGTTTACTATTGGGGATTGTTACTTGGTACATCCCATTGACGATTTTACTACGCATTTGATTGAAACTTACTTGTTATTATCATGATTTGGGCTGATTACCATATTTGGGCTTCGTGCCAATTATTTGAACCCTTCGGGGATCTTTATCACTGTTTCCTCACTACTTTGACTTATTACTTGAACTCAGTCATGCTGTTTTCATTATTTTACAACTCAGCCACTTTTACTCAGTTTTGAGACTTAACCATTATTTTAAATCATGTTTTTGGCTTGAGGACTATTTTTTTACTATAGCCCGAGGGGCTTGTGATGATTTTTTCTGACTGAGTGCGGCCGAGGGCAAGATGTGAGGTTTTACTGAATGATATGAAGCCGAGGGCCTGAGATACTTTATGTGCCACGAGGTGGCTTGTGATTGATATGAGGCCGAGGGCCTAGATATATGCCACGAGGTGGCTTGATATTGCGCTTGGGCCGTAAGGGGCCCCTCCCGGAGTCTGTACACCCCCAGTGAGCGCGGGTACCCATGGTGATGTGAATTATAGCCCGAGGGGATGATATTGTTTCATGTGATAGCCTGAGGAGCTGATGTTGTTCCATGTGATAGCCCGAGCGGCTGATGTTGTTCTGAGATATGAGCCCGAGGGGTTGGTACTGTTTTTATGATTATGCCGAAGGAGCGGATTTGTTGATATATATATAGCCCGAGGGGCGATGTTTTACATCACATGTTTTTACCTGCTGAAAGGAGATTTTACTTGAATTTCTCACTGATTTACTGTTTGCGAAATGACGTTTTAAATGCTTCATTATAGAATGCCTTGTGCTTTGTGTGTTTTCTTACTTTTAGTCGTTATTTATGCTTATTACTCACTCAGTTGGAAGTACTCACATTACTCCCTGCACCATGTGTGCAGATTCAGGCGTTGTTGGTTCCGCCCCGGAGTATTGATTTCTCCTGTCCAGGCTGTGAATCAGAGACTACGAGGTAGCTGTTGGCGTCCGCAGCCCCGTATCTCTTTCATCTTGTTGTTCCTATGTTCTTCAAAAATTGTGCCAGATATTGTAATTAGTAATCTTGTTATTAGGATTCATTAGTTGCTCATGACATTGTGACACCCCGATTTGGGCTGTAGTCGGGATGGTTAGCTATGTTTTCAGCAAATGATTGTTCTTAAACTATGCTTGTATTGTTTTCTTGTTAACTAATTGCTTAAAATGAGATTTTGTCTGAATTACCTGGCCTTGTCTTCAGGAGAGGCGCCATCACGATCGGGTTCGGGGTAAGGGTCGTGACAGGTTGGTATCAGAGCTTAGGTTACATAGGTCTCACGAGTCATGAGCGGGTTTAGTAGAGCCTCATGGATCGGTACGGAGACGTCCGTATTTATCTTCGAGAGGATGCGAAACCTTTTTAGGAAAACTTCATTTTCTTAAAATTCTGGTCGTGCGAGCATGTTGATCCGAGCACTAAAACTTCTATTATCCTATTCTCTCACAGATGGTGAGGACGCGAGACACCGGACGAGGTGGACGACCACCAGTGCCACCCACTAAGGCCACCAGAGGCCGTGGACGCGGACGTGGTCGTGGCAGAGGCAGAACAGCTAGGGTAGCACCTGTTGACCCACCAGCTGCCCCAGCTCAGGATCAGGCTCTAGCGGCACCGGCTCAGGCACCAGCTGTGCCTATCATTATTCCAGGTCTTTAGGAGACCTTGGCTCAGATCTTATCCGTTTGCACTGGCCTGGCTCAGGCAGTTTCAGCCACCACAGGAACAGCTACTTTACAAGCAGGGGGAGGCAATCAGACCCCTGCTGCTCGTACACCTGAGCAGGCAGTACAGGGACCTCAGATGCCGGGGGCACCTCTAGCCCTGCCGGTTGCACCAGCTAAGGAGTTCACGGTACCAGTTATGCCAGATGATGAGCAGCGCCGTCTTGAGAGGTTTGGGAGACTCCAGCCTCCGTCATTCAGTGGTGCTGAGGGCGAGGATCCCCAGGGTTTTCTTGACAAGTGTTAGCGAATGCTCCGGACAACCGGGATTCTTTAGTCTAGTGGTGTGGCATTCACCACCTTTCAGTTTATGGGAGCTGCCTTCACTTGGTGGGAGGCGTATGAGAGGCGTAGGCCGGTTGATGCAGCACCCTTACTTGGCAGTAGTTCTCTGCACTTTTCTTGGAGAAGTATGTACTGCAGTCCCGCAGAGAGGAGCTGCGTATACAGTTCGAATGGCTGGGACAGGGGGATATGACTGTGTCGCAGTATGAGTCGAGGTTTTCTAAGTTGGCTGATCATGCTGTTTGGATGGTTCCAACTGATCGTGAAAGGATCGGGAGGTTTGTGGATGGCCTTAACTATCATCTCCGTATTCTTATGACCAGGGAGAGAGTATTAGGTGCTACTTTCGAGGAGGTGGATGATATAGCTCGCGAGATAGAGATGGTTCGCCGTCAGGAGCGAGAGGAGAGGGAGGCTAAGAGGCCTCAAGGATCAGGCAGTTACAGCGGTGCTCCTTCGAGGGGCCAGTTTCAGCAGGGTAGAGGTCGTTACTTCAGGCCCTCTCAGCCAGCCCGTCTAGTGTATCGTGGGGCATCTGTAGATCGTGGTTATCATGGGTTGTAGCAGGGCCAGTCATCAATCAGTGCCCTCCCAACTCGTGCCCCTTCAACCCAGGGTCCTTCTATGCCAAGTGCACCTGCTAGACACTCCGGTGCGAGAGGTTCCCTTCATTCCTCTTCTCCAGCACCAGGAGTTTGTTAGGAGTGTGGCGAGATGGGCCACATGTGGAGGCAGCGTCCTCATCATGGTGCTAGATCGTCCCAGCAGAGGGGTCAGCCCTCGACTTTTGCTCCAGTCACCTTACCACCCGCCCAGCCAGCTAGGGGTGGAGGTCAGGCAGCCAGGGGTCGCCCTAGAAGGGGAGGTCGATCAGGCGGTGGCCAGGCCCGATTCTATGCTATCCCATGAAGGACAGATGCTAGTGCTTCAGATGCCGTAATTACAGGTATTATTTCAGTCTGCCACAAGGATGCCTCTGTATTATTTGATCCTGGTTCCACCTATTCATATGTGTCCTCATATTTTGCTCATTATTTGGGTATGCCCAAGGAGTTTCTTGCTTTACCTGTTCATGTGTCTACCCCGGTGGGCGATACTGTTGTTGTCGACCGTGTGTACCGGTCATGTGTAGTGACTATTGGGGGTATGGATACACGAGTGGACCTATTGGTATTGAGCATGGTGGATTTTGATGTCATTTTAGGCATGGATTGGTTATCTCCGTGTCGTGCTATTCTAGACTCTCATGCTAAGACCGTCGCCTTGGCTATGCCGGGTGTGCCGCGAGTCGTGTGGTGTAGTGTGACTGATTACATTTCTAGTAGAGTGATATCATTCTTGAAGGCCCAGTGTGTGGTTGGGAAGGGTTGCCTTTCATACCTAGTGTTTGTGAGGGATGTTGGAGCTGAGACTCCAATCATTGAATCTGTTCCAATTGTGAGGGATTTTCCCGATGTATTTCCCTCAGACCTGCCGCGCATGCCACTGGAAAGGGATATTGATTTTGGTATTGACCTGGTGCCGGGCACTCAGCCCATCCCTATTCCACCGTATCGTATGGCACCAGCAGAGTTGAAAGAATTGAAGGAGCAACTTCAGGAACTCCTAGATAAGGGGTTCATTCGGCCTAGCATGTCATCTTGGGGTGCACCGATTCTATTTGTGAAGAAGAAGTATGGCACGATGAGAATGTGTATCGATTACAGGCAATTGAACAAGGTAACAATCAAGAACAAGTATCCTTTGCCTCGCATTGATGATTTGTTTGACCAGCTTCAGGGAGCGCGAGTGTTCTCCAAGATTGATCTCCGTTTGGGTTATCACCAGTTTAAAATCAGGAATTCAGACATTCTTAAGACTGCTTTCCGGACTAGATACGGTCACTATGAGTCTCTTGTTATGTCTTTCGGGCTAACCAATGCCCCAACAACGTTCATGCAGTTGATGAACAATGTATTTCGGCCTTATCTAGATTCGTTTGTAGTTGTATTCATTGATGCCAGGAGGAGCACGCGGAGCATTTGCGAGTTGTATTGCAAAGATTGAGGGAGGAGAAGCTGTATGCAAAATTCTCTATGTGTGAGTTTGGCTCGGTTCAGTGGCTTTCTTGGGACACGTAGTGTCCAGCTAAGGTATACAGGTTGATCCGAAGAAGATAGAGGCGGTTTAGAGTTGGCCTAGATGGTCCTCAACCACAGAGATTCGTAGCTTTCTTGGGTTAGCAGGCTAATATCGCTGGTTTATTCAGGAATTCTCATCCATCGCGTCGCCCTTGACCAAATTGACTCAGAAGGGTGCTCCATTCGTATGGTCGGACGAGTGTAAGGAGAGCTTTCATAAGCTCCAGACAGCCTTGACCACAGCTCCAGTATTGGTCTTGCCATCAGCTTCAGGTGCATATACTGTGTATTGTGATGCTTCAAGAGTTGGGATTGGTTGTGTATTGATGTAGGAGGGTAGAGTTATTGCTTATGCTTCTCGTCAGTTGAAGCCCCATGAGAAGAACTACCCCGTTCATGATTTGGAGTTAGTTGCCATAGTCTATGCACTGAAGATTTGGAGGCATTACTTGTATGGTGTGTCTTGTGAGGTGTTTACTGATCATCGCATCCTCCAACATTTGTTCAAGCAAAAGGATCTTAATTTGAGGCAGCGGAGATGGTTGGAGTTGCTCAAGGATTATGACATCACTATATTATACCATCCGGGAAAGGCCAATGTGGTGGCCGATGCGTTGAGCCGAAAGGCAGTGAGTATGGGGACTTTAGCATATATTCCAGTTGGGGAGAGACACCTTGCAGTTGATGTTCAGGCCTTGGCCAATAGTTTTGTGAGACTAGACCTTTCGGAACCTAGTTGGGTGTTAGCTTGTGTGGTTTCTCGGTCTTTATTATATGATCGCATCAGGGAGCGCCAGTATGACGATCCGCATTTGCTTGTCCTTAGGGACAGAGTTCAACACAATGATGCTAAAGATGCAACCATCGGCGATGATCGAGTGTTGAGGATGCAGGGCTGGATTTGTGTGCCCAAAGTGGATGGGCTTCGGGAGTTGATTCTAGAGGAGGCCCATAGCTCGTGGTATTCCATTCATCCAGGTGCCGCAAAGATGTATCATGACTTGAAACAACATTATTGGTGGAGAAGGATGAAGAAAGATATTGTGGGATTTGTAGCTCGGTGTCTCAACTGTCAGCAGGTGAAATATGAGCATCAGAGACCGGGCGGCTTGTTTCAGCAGATGACTATTCCTGAGTGGAAGTGGGAGCGGATCGCTATGGACTTCGTTGTTGGACTTCCACGGACTTTGCAGAAGTTCGATGCCATTTGGGTGATTGTGGATCGGCTGACCATGTCCGCGCACTTCATTCCTGTGTGTACTACCTATTCTTCATAAAGGTTGGCAAGGATTTATATCCGGGAGATTGTTCGGTTGCATGGTGTTCCAGTTTCTATTATTTCAGATAGAGGTACTCAGTTTACCTCGCAGTCTTGGAGAGCCGTGCAGAGGGAGTTGGGTACTCAGGTGGAGTTGAGCACAGCCTTTCATCCTCAGACGGATGGGCAATCCGAGCGTACCATTCAGATACTGGAGGACAAGTTACGTGCATGTGCTATTGATTTCGGAGGTTCATGGGATGAGTTTCTACCGCTTGCGGAGTTTGCTTATAACAATAGCTACCAGTCGAGTATACAGATGGCTCCATATGAGGCTTTGTATAGGAGGGGGTGTAGATCTCCGGTTGGTTGGTTCGAGCCCGACGAGGCTAGGCTATTGGGAACTGACTTGGTTCAGGATGCTCTAGAGAAAGTGAATACAATCCAGGAGAGGCTCCGTACAGCGCAGTCGAGGCAGAAGAGTTATGCCGATAGGAAAGTCCGAGATGTGTCCTACATGGTTGGTGAGAAAGTCTTACTGAAGGTTTCGCCCATGAAGGGTGTTATGAGATTCGGGAAGAAAGGAAATTTGAGTCTTCGGTTCATTTGGCCATTTGATGTGCTTCGGGGAATTGGGGAGGTGGTTTATGAGCTTGCTTTGCCACCCAGACTGTCGAGTGTACACCCAATATTTCATGTTTCTATGCTTCGGAAGTATATTGGGGATCCGTCTCATATTTTGGACTTCAGCACAATTCAGTTGGACGATGATTTGACCTATGATGTGGAGCCAGTGGCGATCTTGGGTTGTCAGGTTCGGAAGTTGAGGTCAAAGGATATAGCTTTAGTGAAAGTGCAGTGGAGAGGTCGACTCGTGGAGGAGGCTACCTGGGAGACTGAGCGTGAGATGCGGAGCATATATCCTCACCTATTTAAAGCTTCAGGTACGTTTCTTGACTCGTTCGAGGACGAACGTTTGTTTAAGTGTGGGAAAGTGTGACGACCCGACCAGTCGTCTCATGTGCTACCGCTCCCATTTCTGCCTTGTTACGCTTCGTTATGTCAATTTGGGATATTTGTGCAAAATCTCATGTCATTTGGATAGGGATTGATTGCGTTTTTTTTAATCAAATTAGTAATTTAGAAGATTTTGAAATTCTTAGGCTTGAATCCGACGGGAATTCGGTGTTGAGAGGTGTTCTGAGCGTTCCAAAGGTTAGAACAAATTCGAATAACGTTATGGGATATGTTGGACTAGTTGGTTGGGGTCCCAGTGGCCTCAGGTGAGTTTAGGGTGGCAAAAAGAATAAAGAGACATCGCAAAGCGGGATATGCTATCGCAAACCCAGCATGCGAGCCGCAAACCACACACCCAGATCGCAAACCCGGACAATTTTCTGGACAAAAAATGACATCAAGAATGCAGTCAGGAATGCCGTCGCATTTCCACAATGCGGACCGCATATCCACCACACTGAGATTGCAGATCGAGACAGTTTTCTGGACAAGATCAATGTCAGAAATGCGGTCTGAAATGCAGTCGCATTTCTAAAATGCGAACCGCATATCGTATACTAAAATCGCAGACCAAGACACATTTCTGGACAAAAATCAACATCAAAAATGCGGTCGCATTTTTGACCCCGACTGGTGCGTTTTGTTCCGATTTTTGACCCTGTATATATAGAAACAAGTACCTATTGGCCATACAAAAATCCACTATCGTTACCATCTAAGAGAAACACCTCCAAAACACCCTAAATCACAGAAAAATCAACCTTAAAACTATATCCAAAGGAGACTTGCTTGGACAAATACTTAAGAGAGGGGATTTCAGCCATTTTTAAACATTATTTGGAGCTATAGAGCTCGGATTGAAGCGAATTTTGAGGCGACTTTCGGGAGATTTTAAAGGAAAACATCGGGGTAAGTGTTCCTAACTCAACCTTGGTCAAATTACCCCAGTATATCGCTATTTTAGTATTTAATTGGGATTTAAGTTGGAGAAATTGTGGAAAACCCTTAAGTTTGGATTTAAGATTTGGAGGTCGAATCGATGTCGGATTTCGATAATTTTTGTGTGGTTCAACTCATTAGGAGGTAAGGGACACGTTGATGTAAAAATTTCTGATCTTCGAGAAGTGGCCCCGGGGCTCGGGTTTCGCTAATTTCATAATTTCTTGATATTTTTTGATTGTTTAGCTTGGGCTTTGTTCCCTCAGCGTATTGTGACGTATTAGTTCTGATCTTGGATAGATTCGACGCGTGTGGAGGCCAATTCGAAGGGCAAAGGCGTCACGAGCTAGGGATTTAGCTGGTTCGAGGTGAGTAGTGATTGTAAATGATGTTCTGAGGGTTTGAAACCTCGGATTTGCACATCGTACTGCTATATTGAGGTAGGCACGCGCTCGATGATGAGCGCGGGGTCGTTTACTACTGAGTATTGTGACTTTGTCCATCCCGATTGACGATTTTACTACGCATTTGATTGAAACTTACTTGTTATTGTCATGATTTGGGCTGATTGCCATATTTGGGCTTCGTGCCAATTATTTGAACCCTTCGTGGATCTTTATCACTGCTTCCTCACTATTTTGACTTATTACTTGAACTCATTCATGCTGTTTTCACTATTTTACAACTCAGCCACATTTACTCAGTTTGGAGACTTAATTAATATTTTAAATGATGTTTTTGGGTTGAGGAATACTGTTTTACTATAGCCCTAAGGGCTTGTGATGATTTTTTTTGATTGAGTGCGACCGAGGTCCAGATGTGAGGTTTTACTGAGTGATATGAAGCCGAGGGCCTGAGATACTTTATGTGCCACGAGGTGGCTTGTGACTGATATGAGGCCGAGGGCCTGAGATATTTATGTGCCACGAGCTGGCTTGTAACTGATATGAGGCCCAGGGCCTGAGATACTTTATGTGCCACGAGGTGGCTTGTGATTGATATGAGGCCGAGGGCCTAGATATATGCCACGAGGTGGCTTGATATTGCGCTTGGGCCGTAAGGGGCCCCTCCCGGAGTCTGTACACCCCCAGTGAGCGCGGGTACCCATGGTGATGTGAATTATAGCCCGAGGGGCTGATATTGTTTCATGTGATAGCACAAGGGGCTGATGTTATTCCATGTGGTAGCCCGAGGGGCTGATGTTGTTCTGAAATTTGAGCTCGAGGGGCTAGGACTATTTTTATGATAATGCCCGAGGGGCGGATTTGTTGATATATATATAGCCCGAGGGCGATGTTTTACTTCACATGTTTTTACCTGCTGAAAGGAGATTTTACTTGAATTTCTCACTGATTTTTTTTTAGAAAAATATGATTTTATTATTTCTTAAAAAAAATGTACAAGGAACGGATGGGGACATGAACCTTACCTCCCCAAAATAAGTACATGTACCTTGTCTTTGTCAAGGTATCTAAGGAGTAATAGGAGGTTAAATGTTGTGTGTGTTTGATCCTACTCACTTGATGATCAAACATGTCTAAATGGGTCAGACCTAAGTTGATGTAATGGCTATCTATCTTATAATAGTGATAGATAGTCATATATACAAAAACGATGTGAAGTATGTCTAGGTCAGTTGTACTAATTACAAGTACTCCTACTTCTATTAAGTGAGTGAGAAGTAGCATGCTTAATCTGTTGCAAAAGCTCTTGACAAGAGATTTGTATTGACCAGGCAGTGAGGCATGTGTCCTTTGATTCCTTTTGCTCTGGTCCAGTTGAAGGTGCACTGCAAAGATGATCCATTTACCTTGGCAGTGACATACTCTGCTGTGTGCCAATGTCGGGTTGAAAATGTCCTGCCTCTTACGAAGACTGATGTGACTTCTCTGATTGCTGTTATTTCTGCTGATTTTGTGTGTTGTGCTTCCTTTGTGTAGATGCTGACTTGGTTCCTGGTTATTCTAGTGCTGCTGGTGGAATGTGTAGCTGTTGCGGTTGCTGTTCTGTGCTGCTATTGTTGCTGCTGATTCTCTATTGATGCTACTGTGTGCTATGTTGTTGGTATTTGTTGCTTCTGATGTGTGCACTGCTGGAAATTGGGCAGAGGTTGTGTTGTTGTTGCTTCTTCTGCTGATTTTTACTTGGTGTCTGCTGGTGTACGAGTTCTTGCTTCTGAACGCAGTGTGGTTAATGGTGTCTGATGTTGTATCTATACTAGAATGGGGCTTGCTATGAGTTGTTTTTGATGGATGAGGGTGTGCTTTGCTGCTGACTGTGATGCTGGTAGTTGATTTGTTTGATTTGCTGTTGTCTTTGCTGCTAAGGTTGCCATTATTGTTCATGTTGTTCCTGGTGTGGGGTGGAACTGGTCCAGTGCTGATCCAAAGAGAGTGTTTCATAGCAGTGTGCTTGGAAGTTATGTTGCTCTAATGTGTACTGTTGTTTTTATAGGTATAGGGTGATTGATGCAATTGCATTAGACTGAGCACCGAGGGTGCTAATACCACACAATGCAATTGCGCCAATAACCTTAGCCTATGAGAACAATTTTCTGGCAAGTTGAGAGTGCTTTTGTTGCTGGTGCCTCTGTAACTGTTATGTTTGTTGCAGTTGTTACTGATGTTCTTGCTATTGACAGATTGCTGTTGCATTGTTAACTTGTTTTCCTGCTGGCTCGACCATTGTGTGTCAGAGATTCTGAGTTCATTGCTTCTGTCTTCCTTTTCGTTGCTCGCTTTGTTGTTTGTCTTTATCATTTCAAATCTGAGTTGCTGATACTTGTGTTGCTGGTTCTTCAGTGTTCTTCCTTTCTAAGTTTTCCTTATGTTGTTTGTTCCTGTTCCTGCAATTTTGCTGATCCATTGATGTGTTGCTATTGTGACCTTATTGTTTTGCCTCAGCTGCTTGCCTGAAAGTTGTCTCCTTTTGCAGTGTGTTATGTTCTGCCTTGCCTTGCTTTATGAATCTGCTGTTGTTGTTGCCATGTTTGTGGACCAGATTTCTGTTGCTGGGATTGCTGCAGCCTCTGTTAATTTTGATCTTCTTGAGATGCTCAGATTCTATTGATCCCTGCCAATGAGATTGCTGTTGTTGTGTAGCTTGTGGACTGACTGTTGATTCAGCTATCTCTTCCCTGATATTGTTGACTGCCTCTAGCTTCTCATATTGACTCTCCCTGTTATTTGTCTTAGTGATTCTACTTTGATTCTTCCAAGTTTTGCTCTGCAAAACTGAGATGTCCAGCATCCTGACTTTCCATTTGTTGCTTGGTTTGCAGTTTGTCTGTGACATTGTATGTGTGAGTTGTTGGTGCTGATATTGCTAGTATTTTAATGTCATTTCTCTCTTGGCTTTCCCTCTGTTGCATTTCTCTGTTCCAGCTGTGCTCAGATTAGTTGATTGAGGTTGGTTGCTCTGTGGGTGTTGTTGGCCTTGTTGTGTTTTTTGTGTGATTTTTCTTTGTTTCAAGTCCTCCATCTTACTAGTCTTCTGATGAGCAGCTGTTGCATCCCTGCTGTTTGGCTCCTGCTGGTTGTCCAAGTAGTATGTCTGCTGGTTTGGCCAGTGGAACGATGATGCTGGCAGGGAATGATTAGCTGCTAGGTCCAGTGTCTTGAACTGTTGATGCTGATATTGGTGTGAGCTGCTGAGTACTGCTGGATGCTAAGTTTTTGCTGTGCTGATTCTGCCATTCTGCTAGTGTACCTGACTCCCTTATTGTAGTGTGATAGGTTCTGCCTTGGCCTATTTTGTGCAGCTACTGCTACTCATACTAGGTTACTGTTTCATGCTGTTTCTTGATCTTTTGTAGCTGCTGCCGAGATTATTGTTGCTTCTGTTGATGTTGTCCTCCTTGCAGTGTTTTGAAACAGTTGGTCCATTTGCTGGTTCAGATTGTTGTTGCCTGCTATGTGCTTTGTTGCCTCTTCTTTGTTCTCTCCAAAATCTGTTTTGCAGAGTTGTGATGTCCATTAGCCTGCACATGAGAAAACAGTGATTAGAGGTTAATGTGATCAGCAATTCTCTGGTGCTGCAGATTGTTCTGCATTCCAGATGATTCCAGCATCCTGCACATGAGAGAACAATGTTAGGGGGTAAGTCTTTTTCAAATAGGTCTTTTCTCCCTTCTTGTTTGCTTTGCATCTGTTTTGTAACAAATTGGTGCAATGTACTTTTCATTTCGCCAGTTTCACTGTTATGTAGGGGCATTACGTTTTATCAGCATTGAGGATTTTCCTCCTTATTGAGTAAAGTTGACTGGTTTGATGATATTCTATTCCCCCAAAGTCAAGTGCATAATTTGCAAGGTGATCAGCCAACTTGTTTCCCTCCCTATATGTCTGTGAAACAGTTATTCCCAGGGAGTTTTTGAGTTGTAGGATTTCTTCTATCTGATCAGCTATGCACCAAGGTGGTTTCCATATGCCGTTGATGATATTGTTTAGGAGCATGGAATCAGTTTGTAGCCATATGTTTGGGTAGCATTGAGTGCTGCAAAATCTTAAAGCTTCATTAATGGCTGTTGTTTCTGCTTCTGTGTTTGTTCCCTCTATGCATTCTGTGCCAAGTGCATATATTAGGTCCCCTGCTTCATTTCTCATACAAAAGCCTATTGAACTTCTTCCTGGGATTCCTTTTGATGCTCCATCAGTGTTGATCTTTACCCATCCTAGCAAAGGTAGTTCCCAGTTGACTGTTTTGTAGCTTAGTTTTGGAGTGTAGTGCTCCAGCATGTGTAAGATGTCATGCCATCTGTGTGGGTCATTGATTCCTGGCTTTCTGGTGTTGACTAGTGCTTGCAGTGTTATGGAGATTTGGTAGATTACTCTACCTGTGGTGACTGGTTCACCATGCTTGTGGCTATTTCTTCGTTTCCATAGTTCCCATACAATGCATGATGGGAGTGCCTGCATTATTGGTTTCAGTCTGTTGACTGTTTGCATTGTCCAACATCTTGTTATTGCTTGGTGCAAGGTTATGCCCTCTATTGAATTCCTGCTCTTTGCAGGAAGTATTTCCCAACCTTAATGGCAGTTTTTGAAGTGTAGAAAAAGGTGGGCCATGCTTTCTTCCTTTGGTTCAGTGCAGCACTAGCATTTTGAGGGCAGTTGATACCCCCATCTTTTCAGAATGTCATCTAGTGGCAGTTTTGCTTTCCAGACTCTCCACATGAAGAAAGCAATTATGAAGGGTAGTCCCTTTACCCAAATCATCTCATATGCTCCTCTAGTTTCTTCCCTTTTCCTTAGGTATTCCCAGGCAGTTTTGACTGTGAATTGTCCTTGTTCATGTAGCATCCAGTATGGAATGTCCAGGATGCCATCCATCCTTGGGGGTTTGATTGAGGTGATTATGTGCTCTACCATTTCCTGTGGCAAGTGTTCTGATAGTTGCTGAATATTCCAGTTGCCATTCTGTAAGGTGTTATTCACATTTTGGAGTGATTCATCAATTGGGAAGCTTGCTGGTGCTAGGAAGTATAAGGCTCCTTGCCTAGTCCAGTTGTCATACCAGAAGAGTGAAGATCCCATTTTGAGTTGCCAAGCGATTTGATGTTCAATGATCTCCCTACATTCTAACATTTTCTTCCAAGCTTGTGATCCTCTCTTCCATGGTACAGTTACTGCATTGTGCTTTTTGCAGTATTTTTGTGTCATGAATGCACTCCAGAGGGTGGGCTTGGTTCTAAGTTCCATCACAGTTTGCAAAAGAGTGCATTGGACATGTCATGAAGGGATCTGAATCCTGCTCCTCCTTCATCATAGGGTAGGCATAGTTTGTTCCAGGATGACCAGTGTCTGCTGGTACCATTGTGCTACTCCAGAAGAATTGAGTAAAGAGCTTATGGATGTTGTTGATTACTTGTTTTGGGGGGATTTACTGCTGATAGTAGATGCACTGGCATGCTTTGCAAGACATGTTGATCAAGATAGCTCTAAATCCTATAGAGAGTAGCTTTCCTTTCCATGATTGTAGCCTGTCTTGTATCTTGTTCACTATGTCTTGATAGTAAATGATTCTTTTCCTTAAGTAGAAGATGGGGTAGCCCAGATAGGTGAAAGGGAAGTTTTGTTTCCCTATTCTTGTGATTCTTTCTGTTCTTGTTACTACCTCTGGGGCTGCTGAGTGATGCATGTAGATAGCAGACTTGTTCCTGTTTATTAGCTGACCTGAAGCTGCTTCATATGCATTCAGTGTTTCCATTACCAGCTGTAGTGAATTAGCCTCTGAT
Organism: Nicotiana obtusifolia; assembly: GCA_002018475.1. NCBI lineage: Eukaryota > Viridiplantae > Streptophyta > Magnoliopsida > Solanales > Solanaceae > Nicotiana > Nicotiana obtusifolia. The sequence goes on along the minus strand of MCJB01051514.1, from coordinate 808 downwards.
GCTGTGAAAATAATCATATCATCTGCATATGATAGATGATTGATTCTTGGGCTCCTTCTGGGCATTCCAATGCTTTTGAAGCAGGGGTTTTTGTGGAGTGCAATTAGTCCCTTTGAGAGTGCTTCAGCAGCAATGATGAAAAGTGTGGGTGATAAGGGGTCTCCCTGTTTGACACCTCTTGTTGATTTGAAGAATCCATGAGGTTGGCCATTGGTGATATTTGAATACCAGTTGTTGCCCACAATGTCGAAGATCATGTCAATGAAGGTTTCATTGAAGCCCATTTTCCTGAGAACTTTGCTTATGTATAACCAAGATATTCTGTCAAAGGCCTTGGTCATATCCAGCTTGATAACCACATTTGGACCTGCTTTTATTCTTTTTCCAATGTCAGTGATGATTTCCTGTGCAAGGAGGACATTTTCTACTATTGTTCTGCCTTTCACAAAACCAGCTTGTTCATGGGAGATTAGAGATGGCAGAATGACCAACATCCTTTCATGTATGATTCTCGAGAAGATTTTATTGATGAAGTTACTAAGGGTTATTGGTCGCATATCAGAGAATGTCTCTACCTCCTTCTTTTTTGGTATGAGGACCAGGTTTGTGTGTGTTATGCTTTTGGGCAGTTGTCTTCCTGAAAAGAAATTTTTGACCATGTTTTTTATGTCTTCCCCTATGATTTCCCAACAGGATTGATAGAATGCGCCTGTGAATCCATCTGGGCCTCCTGCACTGTCTCTGTTCAGGCTGAAGACAGCTTGTTTGATTTCTTCCTTTGATGGAAGCCTGGTCAGCTCTGCATTTT
>MCJB01051513.1:12356-50548 GCA_002018475.1 Nicotiana obtusifolia | reverse complement strand
AAGTGCGTACAATTCTTTAATCTACAATTTAGGAACAACCCAATTGTTACTTACTATGCTTCGTAGATTCTATTATTCATAATCTCTGAAGTTCATTTGATGCTTTTCCCTAATTTCTTCCTTCTTAGTCTTATTAATCATGTTTAGGACACATGAAACTCAAAATCGTTCATGACCCACTCTATTGGTGGTGATTAATTTAGACCCATAGCTTTCTTTCTCATTTTCATGGATTCCTACATGCATGTGATGGATTTCTAAGAATCCCTAAGTAAATGGGTGTAAGAACTTACCTTGCATGTTGATTAACTTATTTCTCTTTCTTGATTCTTCAATCTTTAAGTTTCGCCCTTGAGTTGGGTTTGCAAGAGGAGAACTTCAGCTAGGGTTCCTTCCTATTTCCCCAATTTATGCTTTACTTCTTCAATTTCGTGTGTTTGGAAGAGGAAATTTCAGTTAGGGCTCATGGGTTTCTTTGAGAGAAGTGTTTGAGGGCTTTTCTAATGTTTGGGTCTTGTAAAAATGAAGAGGGAACGAGTTTAGGTCCCTTTTATAGGTCAAAGAATCAGAAACTCAATTTCAAAAGAATGTCAGATTCGCGACCCCTTACCCATCGCAAAGTGGAAGTGCGGTTCGCACTTTGGTCGCGAAAATGCGACCCCAGGTTCTGCTTCAGTTCGTGACGTGGGTGGTCATTTTCGCGGTTCGCTTTTCCATTTCGCGAACCGCATTCTCGTCGCATTCCTCGCCTGAAGTTTCTGTTTCTGTTCGCGACACAAAAGGCAGATTTCGCGATTCGCTTTTCATTTCGCGAATCGCTTTCTCGTCGCTTTTCTTGGCCTTAACTTACTGTCCGTGTTCGCGACAGACATGGTGATTTCGCGAACCGCTTTTCAGTTTCGCGGTTCGCTTTCTCGTCGCGTTTTGGCATTTCCTTCAGCCCAGTTCTCTGCTTCAGTTCGCGACCCTCATTGTCAGATATGCGAATCGCATATGTAAAAAGCGATTCGCATAATCCCCCCTTTAACGCTTTTTGTTCATTTTGTTCTTTTTCTTAACATTTTAACTATTTCTCAAATTCTTAGGTCCCCATACACTTACTACATTACGGCATAATCAAGTAGGTGAATTTACGGGGTATCACATGCATCACATTTCTTAATGGGTAAGTTGTTATGACGCATATGGGATGACATTGGAAATACGGTTTCAGTTTCCTAGAAGCGCTTAACAAAGCGAGTGCTAGTTTTTCCAAGTGAGGATACCTAGTCTCGGCTTCGCCTAATGTTCTGCTGACATAATAAATCGGAAATTGTGTACATTGTTCTTCTCAGACTAGGACTCCGCTTACCGCTATCTCTAAGACTGCCAGGTAAAGGTACAGTTGTTCGTCCGCCTTCGGTGTATGAAGCAACGGCGGGATCGATAAATACCTTTTGAGTTCTTCCAAAGCCTGCTGGCATTCGGGAGTCCATGAAAAGGTGTTCTTCTTTTTCAATAGAGCGAAGAACCGGTAGCTTTTATCATACGACCTCGAAATGAATCGCCCTAGAGCGGCTATCCGTCCGGTCAATTTTTGCACGACTTTCACATTATCTACGACCGTGATATCCTCGATAGCCTTGATCTTTTCAGGGTTGATCTCGATTCCTCGATTCAAGACCATGAATCCAAGGAATTTACCTGAACCCACACCAAACGCGCACTTTTACGGGTTCAACTTCATGTTGTACTGCTTTAATACACTGAATGTTTCATGCAAATGGTTTAAATAGTCCTCTACTCGCAGGGATTTAACTAACATGTCGTCAATATAAACCTCCATTGTATTTCCTAGTTGTTTCTCGAACATTCGATTTACTAAGCGTTTGTATGTGGCTCAACATTTTTTAACCCAAATGGCATTACATTGTAACAGTATGTGCTATATTTAGTGATGAAGGAAGTTTTTTCCTGATCACCTGGGTCCATCTGTATTTGGTTGTAGCCGGAGTATCCGTCGAGAAAACTAAGGGTCTCATGGCCGGCAGTAGCATCGATCATGCGATCGATGTTGGGTAAGGGAAAAGAGTCTTTTGGACATGCTTTATTCAAGTCTTTATAATCTACACACACTCTTAATTTATTCCCTTTTTTAGGGACTACCACTACGTTTGCCAACCAATCAGGGTATTTAACCTCCCAAATATACCCTATCTTTAGAAGTTTAGTTACCTCATCCTTGATGATTGCATGTTTGATTTCGGACTGAGGCCTCCTTCTTTGATTGATTGGATGGAACTTCGGATCCAGGCTCAGCTTGTGAGTGGTTATCTCCAACGGTATACCTGTTATATCAAGGTGGGACCAAGCGAAGCAGTCTTCGTTAGTTGTAAGGAATCAAATAAGTTTTGTCCTAAGCTCGGAGCTCAAACCCGAGCCCAGGTATACCTTTCGTTCGGGCAAGTCTTCTTGCAGTGTGACTTGTTCCAGTTCCTCGACAGTCGATTTACTGGCATCGAAATTGTTGGGGGTGATGAAAGATCTGGGAATTCCATAATCATCATCCTCGACATATACTTGTTTATCCGTATTTGCCGAAGATGGTATCTGTGTTTGCTATTTTGTCTTTCTCTCGACCTCTTGGTTTGGAACCGTTGGTGTTGGTGTCATTTCTTCCACTGCGAACATTTCTTTCGCAGCTGGTTGCTCCCCGTAAATTGTTTTAACTCCATCAGGCATCGTAAATTTGAACACCTGGTGCAAAGGTACTGCCCTCATGTCATAGATCCATGGCCTTCCGAACAGAGCATTGTATCTCATGTCCCCTCCGATCACATAGAACTTTATTTCTTGAATGGTTCCAGCAGTATTTATTGGCAATGTTATCTCGCCCTTGGTGGTCTCACATGCCATATTGAACTTGTTAAGTACTCCGATTGTAGGAACGACCCGGTCTAACAGGCCGAGTTGCTCCACGACCCATGATCGAATTATATTGGCCGAGCTACCTGGATCGATTAACACACATTTTTCTCTAACTTTATGTATAAGTAAGATATTACCAGTGCGTCATTGTGAGGTTGTATAATTCCTTCCACATCCTCGTCATTAAAAGATAAAGTCCTCTCTAGCGTGTAATCCCGAGTGCGCTTTTCCCTAATGATGGATATTTTGGTACGTCTCAACATCGGCCCTTGAGGGGTATCGACTCCACCAATAATCATGTTTGATTGTATGTTGAGGTTCTTCCTGGCCTGTCTGTTTGTTCCTGTTCCCGAAGTGATTTTTTGCTCGATCGCTCGAGAATTCTCAAAGGTGTCCGTTACTGAGTGGCTGGGCTACTTCTTCTCTCAGTTGCCGACAATCTTCTGTTTTGTGACCGTGAGTGACGTGATATTTGCATATCTGATTAGGATTCCTTTGGGTCGGATCACATTGCAATGGTCGAGGCTATTTAGTATCTTTGATGTATCCTATAGCAGATACGATAGCGACAGAATCAACATTGAAATTATACTCCGATAATCGAGGTGCTTCTTTATGCCTATGGGCCTTTCGAAATTGCTTTTTGTCATGAGCCCCCCTCTGTTCTGACCTCGGTCACTTCTCCTTTCATGTCTTGGAGAGTTTTGCCTGGATACGCCGATTTTTCTATCCCTGTGATACGGCTGATGTCGCTCTCTAAATTTCCCTTCGGATTTTGTCATAAGCTCTAACGGGGTAAATGGATCCCAAAGGGGCTCCAAGATGATCGTCTTCGACTCTCATTTTTGACTAGTATAGGTTATGTACGTCAGCCCATATGACGGCAGGGTACTCTATTAAGTTATGTTTTAGTTGTTGTAAAGTCTCTGAGCTTCGAACATTGAGCCCTTGAGTGAAAGCTTGAACAGCCCAATCGTCTGTGATCGGTGGCAGATCCATCTGCTCCATTTGGAACCGGGACACGAACTCTTTGAGCATCTCGTTATCCTTCTGCCTGACTTTGAAAAGGTTCGATTTTCGCGTTTCGACCTTGATGGCGCCTGCGTGTGCCTTCACAAAAGAATCTGCAAGCATAGCAAACGAGTCAATAGAATTAAGGGGTAAGTTGTGATACCATGTCATGGCTCCTTTCGACAGGGTTTCCCTATATTTTTTCAACAGAGCAGATTCGATCTCGTCATCCTCCAGGTCGTTCCCTTTGATAGCGCATGTATATGCGGTTACATGCTCGTTCGGGTTCGTTATTCCGTTGTATTTGGGAATATCTGGCGTATGAAATTTTTTGGGTATCGATTTCGGAGCTGCGCTCGGTGGAAAAGGTTTTTGCACAAACTTTTTGGAATCTAGGCCTTTTAATACCGGGGGTGCCCCTGGGATTTGATCCACCCCGGAGTTGTAGGTTTCCACCTTCTTGTTATTTGCCTCGATTTTCTTCTCCACAGATTCTATTCGTTTAGTCAGTTCTTCGAGCATCTTCATAATTTCGGGGTTTGCCCCCGATTCACACTCATTCAACCTTCCTACAACTGATCCATCCTTATGGGTAATTTCCCGGGAGGGGCCAGGCTCAACCCTGTTCGAGATTTGGCTTCGATTTTGTAACTGAGCTATCGCTACCTGTTGGGCTTGCAACATTTCGAAGATCATCCAGAGGCTGATCCCGTCCCTTTCGTCGTTTTGGGAATTTTGTGTCACTGATCATACTCCCCTATGAACGCTATTTGAGGGGCTAGTAAGATGATCTGCATCGACTGCCATATGTGAATTAGCATCAATTGGAATTTTGTCATGGGGCGCTATGTTATTATTTTTGGCTTGATGATCGAACTCGTTATCAACGTGCAGAGGTGCCGATTGAGAGTTTGACATTTCTGTACTGTAACCTGTAATCAGAGACACTTCAAAGAGCAAGTGTGAAATAAGGAGACGTGGCCTATTTTGATACAAATGATGAATAATATAATGAAAGTTAAAAATAAGAGATAAATGAAAAGAACGCAAACCACCCGAGTTAGACACTCTTGTCCGTTGGCTGATCCTTCTTGGGCAAGATCTGATTATAATGGAGTTTGGAACAAGTTAAAGATAAAATGATTCAAGAGAGCAATATACCACTATTTTTTTTTTATTGATGATTCGAAAAGTGCCTGGCAAATAATTCAACCCTCCCTTTATATAGTAGGAAGGTCATATATCTGGTGCAACTCTATACAAGGTAAAAATCTCTGTACAAGGTAAAAAATCTCCTGATTTGCTAATGCGGTTCTATTGATTTGTGCCGAGATTCCCGCTGCGATGTTCGTTTCATTACGGATATTCTGGCTTTTCGTCATTTAGGTTTAATGATCTTCCCTCGGACATTTACGAAATCAAGATCGATTTCGGACCACGAGCTCGGTGTTCTCGAGGTTGGACATTCTGGCTTCGTGTTCCGCTTCGATGAAGCTCGGGTTCGATCTTCGACCTTACATATTCCGAACCCGATTTTTCGTGCAATAGTTGAACTCGATGTTGACTATATAGAGTCGAGCCCGATTTCGACCACGGGCTCGGTGTTCTCGAGGTTGGACATTCTAGCTTCGTGTTCCGCTGAAGCTCGGGTTCGATCTTCGACCCTACGCATTCCGAACCCGATCTGTCGTGCAATAGTTGAACTCGATGTTGACTATATAGAGTCGAGCCCGATTTCGACCATATATAGATGGGCCCGAGTTCGATCGTATACAACATTATTTGATGTGTTATATATTGTGATTAAATAATATAATTATATTAGTATTATACAATTTTACTTTAGGACTGGATATAGTTTGAATGTGAAAAACTGAAAAGATTTTCAGTCACAATGAATCTAATTTTGTTATTGATGAATTGCTAGTGATAGATATATTTTTATAAAGTGAACAAAAACTATTTTAGATCTGTTCGCTTGAATAAATTTACTACCTAGGAATATTTGTTTAATCAATTAATTAATTACTGCAACGCTTTATAGCCGCATAAAGAACTAAATTTAGACGGTCAATACCGAATATAAATTACATCGTTGGAAACAATTACCATAATTTTTAGACGGTCAAAATGTATGGGGTCGAACTCGGACCACTTGCGTATGGACAAATCGGGCTCGAGTTTATACGGTTGGTATCAATCGTAACTGATGCTCGATAAATCGTGGTCGAGGTATCAAAGATCGAAGGTCGAGACTGAACAACATCGAATCGGAATATGAAGCCATGATACCCGAGATGAGTTTGTCGAGGTCGATTATGGGAAATGTCCTAGGGTAAAATTATCAGAACTGTGTAATGAAAGCACCGGAAATCCCGTGATATGTAAATATCTCGGCGGGAATCATGGCATCAATCAACAAGACCGTTGAAATCAGTATATCAAGGGATATTTTACCTTGTAAATAGATTCTTGCCTTGTATAAGAATTATCCCCCCTCTATATAAAGGGGCAATGCAATAGTAAAAAGGATATCACGAAACAATTATCAAAATATAGAAAGAAGTTTGCTTTATTATCTTTTTATTCGTTTGGTTCATACTTGTTCATCTTGGAGAAATCAATCAAGGCCAAGACTATTCAAGGCTTGTGGTTTGCATTTTTTCCTAATTTATTTACTGACTTTAATCTCTATTTTATTCTTTATTATTTGTATCAAAACAAATCACGTGTCCTTAAAACCACGTACAAATTTAATTGTTATCCGAAGCCAAGGGTAAACAGTTTGGCGCCCACCGTGGGGCTAAGGATAATAGTTAGTGTTTGATACAATTTTTTGTCACACAAATTGTTTTACACTTGCTCTATGAAGTATCTCTGATTTCAGGTTACAGTATAGCTATGTCGCATTCACAATCTGTGCCTTTGTACGTCGATAGTGAATTTGATCATCAAGGTGAAAACAACAACATAGCACCCGGTAATGAAATTCCGATCGATGCTAATTCACAAGTGGCGGTCGATGTAGATCAAACTACTGGTCCGTCAAACAGTGTTCACAGAGAACACCGATCAACAACTCAGGGTACCCAAAACGACGAAGGGGACGAGATCAGCCTCAGAATGATCTTTAACATGTTGCAAGCCTAGCAAGCAGCCATTGCCCAATTACAAAAACAAATCCAAATATCGAACAAAGCTGAGCTCGGCCCTTCTCGGGGAACCATTCCTGAGAATGAATCAGTCGCAGAGGAGCCGAGTGAAGGCGGATCGAGGGCAAACTCCGGGATCATGAGAATGCTCGAGGAATTAACCAGACGAGTCAAGTCTGGAGAGAAGAAAATCAAAGCTAATGACAAAAAAAAGGTGGAAACATACAATTCCAGGGTGGATCAAATCTTAGGAGCACCCCCGATATTGAAAGGCTTGGATTCCAAAAAAGTTATCTAGAAACCTTTCCCATCGAGCGCCGCTCCAAACAAATACCCAAGAAATTATGCCGGAAATTCCCAAGTGCAATGGGACAACCGATCCAAACGAGCATGTGATTGCATACACATGCGCTATAAAAGGAAACGACTTAGAAGACGGCTAGATCGAGTTCGTTCTTTTGAAAAAGTTCGGGGAAACCTTGTCAAAGGGGGCCATGACATGGTATCATAACTTACCCCCTAATTCCATTGACTCTTTTCCTATGCTTGTAGATTCCTTTGTAAAAGCACATGCCGGCGCTATCAAAGTGGAAACGCGGAAGTTGGACCTGTTCAAAGTCAGACAAAAAGATAATGAGATGCCTAGAGAATTTGTATCTCGTTTTCAGATGGAGCGGATGGACCTGCCACTGGTCACTGATGATTGGGCTGTTCAGGCCTTCACCCAAGGGCTCAACGCTCGAAGTTCAACGGCTTCGTAGCAACTCAAATAAAAATTGATATAATATCCAGCCATCACATGGGCGGATGTACAGAATCGATACCAATCGAAGATCAGAGTCGAAGATGATCAACTTGGAGCCCCTTTCGGATCTATTATCCCATTAGGACTCATGATAGGGTTTGGAGGGAGATTTATCGTGAACCGAGATTGAATAGAGATCAACATTGGCCATATAATGGGGACAGAAAAATCACTACAGCAAGGTAGAACTCCCCGAGACGCGAAAGGAGAAACGATCAAGGTCGGAATAACCAAGGGCCCATGATGAAAGGCAATTTCGAAAGAACCACCGGTCACCAAGAAGCACCGCGGTTATCAGAATACAATTTCAATGTTGATGTGGCTACTCTCGTATCAGCTATCGGTCGCATCAAGGAAACTAAGTGGCCTCGACTGTTACAATTGGATCCGGCCCAAAGGGATCGTAATTTGATATGCAAATATCATGGCACACACGGACAGATGATAGAAGATTGCCGACAATTAAGAGAGGAGGTGGCAAGGTTGCTCGAAAATGGACATCTTCGAGAATTTTTAAGTGATCGAGCGAAGAATCATTACAGAAACAGAAATAAATAAGCAAACCAAGAAGAGCCTTAGCACACGATTAATATGATTATTGGCGGAATAGATGCACCTTAAGGTCCGATACTGAAGCGCACCAAGATATCCATCACCAGGGAAAAGCGCACTCGAGATTACGCGATGGAAGAAATCTTACATTTTAGCGAAGAAGATGCGGAAGGGATTATGCAACCTCACAATGACGCGCTAGTAATATCTGTGCTTATACACAGGATTAAAGTAAAACGTGTATTGGTCGACCCAGGAAGTTCGGCCAATATAATCCGATCCTGGGTTATAGAACAACTCGGTTTGACGGATTGAATTGTCCCTACAGTCCGAGTACTCAATGGATTCAACATGGGATGTGAAACAACCAAGGGCGAGATAACGTTGCCGATAAACACTGCCGGTACCATTCGAGAAATGAAGTTTTGCATAATCGGTGGAGACATGAGGTACAACGATCTATTCAGGAGACCATGGATCCACGACATGAGAGCCGTGCCTTCGACAATGCACCAAGTACTGAAATTCCCATCATCCGATTGAATTATAACGGTTTATGGGGAGCAAGCGGCTGCGAAAGAAATGTTCCCAGTGGAAGAAATAACACCAGTACCAGCAGTTCCTTCACAAAAGGTCAAGAACAAGGTGAAATAGCAATCACAGACATCATCTTCGACAAACGTAGATGAACAAGTATATCTCGAGGATGAAGACTATGGAATCCCCAGATCCTTCATCAGTCCCAATGAATCCGATGCAACCAAATCGACAATTGAGGAACTCGAGCAAGTTTCACTCCGAGAAGACTTGCCAGATCGAAAGGTATACTTGGGCTCGGGCCTTAGCTCCGAGCTCAGGACAAAACTTATCCAATTTCTTATAACCAACGAAGATTGCTTCGCTTGGTCCCACATTTATATAACTGGTATATCACCGGAGATAACAACTCACAAGCTAAGCCTAGATCAGAAGTTTCGACCGGTCAAGCAAAAGAGGATGCCACAATCCGAGATGAAACACGCGTTCATCAAGGATGAGGTAACTAAGCTTCTAAAGATAGGATCCATTCGGGAGGTTAAATACCCAGAATGGTTAGCAAACGTAGTAGTAGTCCATAAACAAGGGAATAAACTAAGAATGTGTATAGATTATAAGGATATGAATAAGGCATGCCCAAAAGATTCTTTCCCTTTATCCAACATCGATCGCATGATCGATGTTACCGCTGGCCATGAGACCCTTAGCTTTCTCGATGTTTACTCTGGCTATAACCAAATATGAATGGACCCGTCTGATCAAGAAAAAACATCCTTCATCACTAAGTATGGCACATACTGCTACAACGTGATGCCATTCAGTTTAAAAAAGGCAGGAGCCACTTACCAACGCCTAATAAACCGAATATTTGAAAAACAACTAGGAAAAACGATGGAAGTTTATATTGATGATATGTTAGTTAAGTCCCTGCGAGCAGAGGACCATTTGAACCATTTGCAGGAAACATTCGACGTGCTGAAACAATACAACATGAAGCTGAACCCAGCAAAATGCGCGTTCGGTGTGGGCTCAGGCAAGTTCCTCGGTTTCATGGTCTCGAATCGAGGAATAGAAATCAACCCCGAGAAGATCAAGGCTATCGAGGACATCACAGTTGTAGATAATGTGAAGGCTGTACAACAACTGACAGGCCGTATAGCCACTTTGGGATGATTTATTTCAAGATCATCCGATAAAAGCCATCGATATTTCAATCTATTGAACAAGAAGAACAACTTCTCATGGACACCGGAGTGCCAACACACTTTAAAAGAGCTTAAAAGGTATCTGTCTAGCCCACCCTTGCGACATACACCGAAGACAGGTGAACGACTGTACCTCTACCTTGCTGTCTCGGAAGTAGTGGTAAGTGGAGTTCTAGTTCGAGAAAAACAAGGTACGCAATTTCCAATTTATTACGTTAGCAGAACCTTAGGCGAGGCTGAAACTAGGTACCCTCATTTGGAAAAACTGGCACCCGCTTTGTTGAGTGCCTCTAGGAAATTGAAACCTTATTTCCAATGTCATCCCATATGCGTCGTAACGACTTACTTGTTAAGAAGCATAATGCATAAGCCCGAGATCTCCGGCCGATTGGCCTAATGGGCTATCGAAGTAAGTGGGTATGATATCGAATATCGACCCCGAACCACCATAAAATCTCAGGTGTTGGTAGGTTTCGTCGTTGATTTTACACCATCCCTAATACCCGAGGTTGAAAGAAAGCTACTGGCTGGATCGGGGACTCCTTCGGAAGTGTGGACCCTGTTCACAGATGGTGCCTCGAACGCAAAGGGATCGGGGCTTGGTATCGTGCTAAAGCCCCCAACCGGTAGCACAATTCGACAGTCTATCAAGACTGTGAAATTAACTAACAATGAAGCAAAGTATGAGGCTATGATTGCAGGTTTAGAACTAGCCAAAAGCCTGGGAGTGAAAATAATCGAAGCTAAGTGCGACTCCCTTCTTGTGGTGAATCAAGTCAACAGAACTCTCGAGGTCAGAGAAGGACGAATGCAGGGATATTTAGACAAACTACAAGTTACACTGCATAGGTTCAAAGAATGGACCTTACAACATATACCTCGAGAGCAAAACAGCAAAGTCGATGCCCTCGCCAGTTTGGGGTCATCGGTCGAAGATGATGAGATCAAATCCAAAAAGGTCATGCAGATCATGAGGTCGGTAGTGGAAGAAGGCCACGCGAAAATCAATACGACGAGTCTGACTTGGGATTGGAGGAACAAATACATAGAATACCTAAGCTCCGGCAAACTCCCCTCAGATCAAAAAGAATCAAGAGCCTTGCGCACAAAGGCGGCTCGATTCTGTTTATCCGATGATGGAACTTTATTTAGAAGAACGTTCGGTGGCCCCTTCGCGATATGTCTAGGACCGAGTGACACCGAATACATCTTGAGAGAAGTCCACGAAGGCACTAATGGGAATCATTCCGGTGCCGAGCCCCTAATCCGAAAAATAATTAGAGCCGGTTATTATTGGATCGACATGGAAAAGGACGCAAAGGAGTTCGTTCGCAAACGTAACTAATGTCAAAGACATGCCCCGATGATCCATCAGCCAGGGGAAACATCATTCGGTCTTATCCCCATGGTCGTTCATGAAATGGGGAATGGACATTGTTGGCCATCTTCCCTACACACCAAGTAAGGCTCAATTCATTCTTTTTATGATTGATTATTTCTCTAAATGGGTGGAAGCGCAGGCATATGAGAAGGTTAGGGAAAAAGAAGTAATCGAGTTCATTTGGGATCACATCATATGTCGGTTTGGGATGCCATCAGAGATCGTGTGTGACAATGGGAAACAGTTCGTCGGCAGCAAAGTAACGAAGTTCCTCGAAGATAACAAGATCAAAAGAATCCTATCAATGCCCTATCAGACCACCTAGAATGGACAAGCCCAATCTACTAACAAAACGATACTTCGAAATCTCAAAAAGAGGTTAACCGATGCGAAGGGGAAATGGAAAGATATTGTCTGAAGTCCTATGGGTGTATCGTACGACCGTGAAATCTAGCACCGGAGCCACTCCCTTTTCCCTGGTGTACGGTGCTGAAGCTTTGATATTGGTCGAAGTTGGTGAACCAAGTGTCAGGTTCCGCTATGCGACTAAAGAATCGAATCACGAGGCTATGAATACGAATTTGGAACTATTGGACGAAAGAAGGGAAGTTGCCCTCATTCGATTGGCCGCCCAAAAACAAAAAATCGAAAGATACTACAATAGGAGAACCCATCTTCGACATTCAACATCGGAGATTTAGTACTCAGGAAGGTCACACCCAACATTCGAAATCCAAACGAAGGGAAATTGGGACTGAACTGGGAAGGACCTTACTCCATCATAAAGATCACCATAAAAGGATCATACAAGCTCGGAACGATGGACGACAAATAGCTGCCAAACAATTGGAACATAAATCACTTGAAACGATACTACTGTTAAGTTACGATCCTTCATTCTTCATTTTTACTTGTTTTTATGCTACATCGACAAACTAACACTCGCAGGTATCAAATAAAGTAGCTTCGAACAGGAAAGTACGGGATGTTAGGACTAAAAGCACGCGTTGCACTCTTTTTCTTTTCGACCGGTTTTGTCCCAAATTGGGTTTTATGGTAAGGTTTTTAACGAGGCAACCAATAAATCGTGCTAACTTAGATTTGAAGACAGATCATATATCGATAACAACAATATTCGGTGCTAAACATCATCGACCTCAAATGTCGGAAGGCTGTTTAGCTACTTCAATTCGGGGAAACATCTCAAAAATCAAAGATCATTAGGAATCGATGTAAGGGTCAAATGGTCAAAGGAACCGTACCCAAATAGATTGATCTATCCCCTAAATAAATTATACAAGCACATGAACAAGAATAAAGATCTCTTGCACCAATATCCTGTCTCCGAGCCCAAGGGCCATTTTGATTTTCTTTGTTCAATCAAATACTAACATCACTCAGGGATTCATCCGAAAATCACATTTAATCGAAGGGGAGTAAGACCTACTAAGGAAAACTCGGATTTTTAGAAGGCCAAGGCCATACCGAGTTAATGAAACTCGAAGGGGAATAAGACCTACTAAAACAAACCCCGATTTATAAAAGGCCAAGGCCATACCGAGTTAATGAAACTCGAAGGGGAATGAGAACTACTAAGGCAAACCTCGATTTTTAAAGGCCAAGGCCATACTGAGTTAATGAAACTCGAAAGGGAATAAGACCTACTAAGGCCAACCCGATTCTTAAAGGGCTAAGGCCATACCGATTTAACGAAACTCGAAGGGGAATAAGACTTACTAAGGCAAATCCTGGATCTTTACAAGGCTAAGGCCATGCCAAGTTAATCAAAGGAAATAAAAACCTACTAAGGCATATCCCAGAATTGGCCAAGTCCAAACTGAATTCGAGGAACAGAAAATTTACCTAGGAAAACCATCGGTTCTAATGAAAAGAATCAAAACAAGTCAGTAATAAAAGAAGGAAAGGAAAAAAGGCTTTATATATATATATATATATACAAGGTATGATTACAAAGATGGGGACTTCATTACATAATATCAAGAAAAAACAAGAAAAGGCGCTTCATTCTGAGTTCTCGGAGTCATCTTCCTCCGGAAAGGCTTGTTTTCTGGCTTCAGCCTCGATCTTTTGGCGTCATCGATCTCAGCTGATAGATCGAAGCCCCGAGCATGTATCTCCTTGAGAACGGACAGGCGAGTTTGACACTTCATGTAATCATGTAATCAACCATTGATTGATCTTGAGCAGACCTCGACGTTGGCCTTATACTGGGCCACCAGCTCATCGGACCCAACCTTGGTTGTAGCAGCCTCCGATTTTGCCATATCTAGCTCGTTGGCCAAAACATCACGATTCAAGGTGATCACACTGACTTGAGATTGGAGTACGTCGGTGCTCTTAGTCAGAGCCTCAATTCTCCCTTTTGCCTCCGTCAGTTGAGTTTTTGATGAAACTAACTGAGCATGGAAGGCCTCTTTTTCAAAGCCAACTGATCCATCCTGCTTCTCCATTCATTGGCTTCAGCTCTACCCTCGCTTGCCTCGGATCGGGGTCGGGTTATTTGATCGAGCTGCTGCCCCATCTGCTCGACTAAGCCAGAATTCTCTCTCCGTACAAAATCCAGTTCGGCCCGAAGGTTCGTCATCTCCCCTTCGAGCAGCTCGCAACGCCCCCATTCTTCCCGCTGACGAAGAAAAGCCTCATAATGAAGCACTGAGGCCTGCAAACACGAAAGGAAATATGGCAGTTAGTCGAAGTTTTAGAGTATAAACCAATAAACATCAGATGAGGCTTATCAGAAACTTACCTTATTCAATGCTTGCTGAGCTTCATTGAACAAGCAGGGTACGTCCACCTCATTCATCTTAACCTGATCTTCTTCGGTCACCAAACACCGAAGATAGCTAGCCACCCCTACAGTAGCGGAAAGGACCCTAGCATCTTGGGGAATGGCGAAGGTTATGATCCGCTTCCGATCAAGACCTGAACTCGGAGCAGGAAATCTATCGACCAACTTTGGACCGAAAGAAACCTTGCTCGTACCGGTGGAGGGACATTTCCTCGGTACTTCTAGGTTACCAAGCCCAAAGGTATCCTCAGCAGACGCCGAATCCATGCCATCGAAGAAACCTCGGAAAGGGCTTTTCCGATACATGGCTCCTGCCCGAGGAATATCCTTTTGCGGCTTGGGCGTCGTTCAGGGTCGACCCCGAGAAGGAAGGGGAGTCTATCATTTCTATGGGACCTGAGATCCCCTGCGAAGCCCCCCTCACATTGGCAGAAGCCCCAGCTCTTGCCCCCATTTTGGAGCCCTCGACTCGATGAAGGTGTGTTTCATCGGTTCTCTGCTCGGGGACTCCCCGTCCTTTAGTTCGAGACGGCTCGTTACCCAAGAAGTTGAAACCTTCATCTTCCTCGGACTCGTCCCTCAACCGATAAATTGAGTCCGAGGACAGAATTCGGTCATCAATGTTGCTCTTGGGATTACGAGCTATCCTTTTCCTCGCTCTCCTTCTCTCAGGCTCAGAAGAACTAGGGGCTTCTTTCCTCTTTTTCTCTTTCTCCTGCTCTGAAGCAGAGGGCTGGCAGGGAACCTCATTACCAGGGGACGTTGGCCTCAATTCAACGTCCTTTGATAAACCTACAAATGAAGAGTAAAACACATTAGAAATCAGTAACATAAGATACTGAGCTCGAACTTAACCGGTCTTACCATGATGTTTGGCCTCCCATTAACCCTTCGAGATCTCACGCTAGGCACGTTCCCAATAGGTTCTTTGGGATACTACTTTTTCGACCCATTCCTTCAGATGAGAAATCGCGGCCGGCATACGAGATACGACTACATCATGTGGAACTGGTTAAGTATGTGGATATTAGCAAACACTCATAGAGCCTCTTGGTATGACTGGATGGGAACCCAAGAGGCTCGGGTGTGTTTTGGATAATTGGTTGAGAGACTAGTCAAGTTAAGGATTTTGAGTTTGATCATGGTAAATATCAGGTCAACATGACCTCTTTTCTATGCTTTGAGTATGCGAGCAGGTTCGTAGTGTGCTTTATGATTGATATTCATATATGGTTTATGTCCGCAAGGTTCCAAATGAGTTCTGGGTGCCAAAACCAAGATTTTGTGATTGCTGATTTTCTGGTGCAATATTTACGAAAATACCAGTTATTCCCAAAGTTTTCAGACTTCCTTTAAAACTTCAAAATATCATATCTCCCTCATTTTAAGTTTAACTTGGGTGACTCAAAAGGCTATATTGGGTGTAATCTCGCAAGGATTATGTTGGCAATGTGAGTTTTGGGATCATCTACGATCTGATTTGAGCTGCGACAACTATTGCAATTTTTTTTTTTTTTTTTTTTTACTTTTTTCGAAATTTTATCACTTTTTCTCACAAGGTTTTGGCTCGAGAAGAGGCACTTTTTGAGGAAGTTTTCATTTACTTTATTGGAGTAAGTAAAACTAACTCGAATTTATGTTCATAACATGAATCTATCATTGATTTTGGCTCTAAATCAAGGAATCTTAAAGAAAAAAAGAGGGTTTTGGCTTGGAAGATAAGAAAGTGCATTTTGGGGATTTTGAAAAAGTCTTTCTAAAGTGAATAAATGGATTTTGAACACCGATTCAGAGTTAAATTTGGATGAAACTTGTATGGTTGGACACTTATTCGTACGGGTTGTCTGAATTTATGAATTTTGTCAGGTTTTAGGGTGGGTGCCCGGGGTTGACGTTTTTGTTGACTTTGAATATTTGATTAAAGATTCAATGTTTATCATTTGAGTTTGATTCCTATGGTATTATTTGATGTTATTGAGTTATTTTTAGCTAGATTCGAGCTGTTCGGAGGACGATTCACGAGGAAAGGCATTTTAAGAGTATTGTTTTGGCTTGTTTGAGGTAAGTTTGTTGCGTAGCTTTGGTTGGGGAATTTTTTTTCCTGCTAATTGATATTGTTTTCTACATGTGGCGGTGATGTATATATGAGGTGACGAGCGTATATACATGTGCCATGGGTATTCATGCTTGGGATAGATTCTAGCTTACTCTATGCCTTGTTTGGTTGTGTGTTTTACTTGATTTGATGTACTATTCAATTAATCAACTATGTGAGCATAATAAACCATGCTAGAGGAATGTTGAGGCTATTGATACCTATGTTGAACATGATGAGAAATCTTGAGATTTATGCTAAGTTTTCCTCGGAGGTAGATACGCTTATGTTAACATTCATTAGTGCGTATTCTTGTGTTGAGCCTTGATTGTGACATGTGCACTCTATGACACACATCTGCTCCTTTCTATGATTACTTGAACTTGGTTGCTAAATCTGATTTTTCCGTAGTCATGTTTTATATGTTGGATCCCATCTGCACTTTTGTTGATTATGTCCTTGTGCACTTTACAGATGAGTTATGAGGGTGTGCTTCTTGATGATGAACTATCATTTTGTATTGTTGTGATTGTGGTACATGTGGATATATTCAGTGAAGTTATACGGGTGGCTATTATTATTTGTTAGGGCGGAGCGATGGCTATTTTGAGTTTGTCAGGGCAGAGCGATACGAGTGGCTTTTATGATTTGTTAGGGCAAAGTGATAGGGGTGGCTATTTTGATTTTGTACGACGTAGTGATAGGGGTGGCTATTGTGACTTTGTCAAGACGGAGTGATACGGGTGGCTATTCTGATTTTTGTGTGGGCACGAGGTACCATATGTTTGTGTTACTATTTGATGACTTGTTGTCCAAACTAGGTGTTGCCTTGATTTTTGCAAGTGAATTCTTTATGAGTTGTCGCGCATTTTACATATTTTATGCTGCACCTAACTTGTTAATATATTCCTCGTTTGTTATTTGACGATTTGGTTGCCAGGATGGGGTTAATTGAGTTGAGTTGACATCTCATGTTTTGTTGAGTAGTTGGTAGCGTGACGGGTTGATGTAAAAAGAAAGTCGTCGTCATGCATTGATACATTTGATTCTAGAAAGGTTCTTTTGAATATGTTATTTGGTAATTGGTAAAGAATCGAAACATGTTGGTCACCTTTACTGTTGATACTCTTTATTTTGTAGCTGTCTATCTGGAAGATGCATAGGTTCTGCAAAGTAAGTATCTTTTGACTTAAAAACCTCGTTACTACTTCTCTAAGGTTAATCAAGATACTTACTGAGTACATGGGGTGGGTTGTACTCATACTACACTTTTGTACCTTGCGTGCAGATTTTGGAGTTGAGTAGCTACAAAGACGGAGCTTCGAGTTGGAGGTGTACTCGTTTGTTAGATTCATGCTACCTATTTGTTCATGGTAGCTTAGAATTTCAATTTGTTTGTAATTTCAAATAAATATTGTATTTATTGTTTCACTAGCTTTGTAAATCTAAATTATAGTTCTGAAGAGTTCGTGATAGTTTTGAAGAGTTCGTGATAGTTTTGACCACAACATGAAGTTGATGTCTTCTATGGTCATATGAGGTTTGTTGTGTGTTGTGAAGTTCTCCTGGATTGAGTTAAATGGAAGGTTTCTGATTGATGGTGTGTTTATCCCACTTGTGATTTAGGTTTGATCATGAGATTCTCGTTGTGATACCCCGTAAATTCACCTATGTGATTATGCCGTAATGTGGTAAGTGTGTATGGGCCTAAGAATAATAAGAATGGTTGAAATATATTGAAAAATGTTAAGAAAAAAAAAAGGGCGGGAAAACAAATGAGCAAAAAGCGACCGCAGTGTGAGGAAAGCGAACCACGAAATGGAAAAGCGGTTCGCAAAATCCCCCTACCCATCGCGAACACGGATAGAACGTGGAGGAGCCATTTCGCGACAAGAAAGCGATTCGCTTTCTTGAAAAGCGAATCGCGAAGTGGGCATGGGCATCGCGAACTGAAGCAGAAAGTTTAGGCGAGAAAAGCGACGAGAAAGCGATTCGCGAAATGAAAAAGCGAATCGCGAAATCAACCTCCCCGTCGCGAAGTGAAGCAGAACATAAGGTCGCATTTCGCGACCAAAAAGCGGTCCGCGAAACCCAAAAGCGAACCGCGAAATGCCCCTTCTGCGTCGCGAAATCGACATTGTGCTGAAATTAAGTTTTTGACTCTTTGACCTATAAGAGGCACTCAAACTCGTTCCCATTTCATTTTATAAGACCCCAAAACATCAGAACACTCCCAAGAACATCTCTCAAAAAACCCACAAGCCCTAATTGATTCTTCTTCATCCAAACACAAGAAATTGAAGAAGGAAAGCATTAATTGGGGAAATAGGAAGGAACCCCAGCTGAAGTTCTTCTCTCGCAAACCCAACTAAAAGGCGAACTTAAAGATTGAAGAATCAAGGAAGGTAAATGGGCTAATCAACATGCAAGGTGAGTTCTTACACCCATTTACTTAGGGATTCTTGGAAATCCATCACATGCATGTAAGAATCCATAAAAATGAGAAAGAAAGCTTTGGGTCTAAATTAATCACCACCAATAGAGTGGGTCATGAACGATTTTGAGTTGCATGTGTCATAAACATGCTTAATAAGTCTAAGAGGGAAGAAATTTGGGGAAAACATCTCATGAACTTCGGAAATTATGAATAATCGAATCTACGAAGCTTAGTAATTACCAAATGGGTTGATCCTACTTGTAGATTAAAGGATTGAATGCACTTCCATAAGCTTGGAAGCGGAAGCTAAGTATATACGCACCAGGTATGTAAGACTATACCGTTCTTTCTTTTGCACGATTCTTGTCAAATACAATGTCTCAAAGAAGCCCCAAAACGAATACTCTATTCTTAGAAGCTAAGAATGCTTATATTAATTCCCTCCTATGGGAGATTTCCACATGTTGCTGATGTTCGCAATTGTGTTGCTTGATGGTACGATTGATATAAGAATTAAATGCTATGTTACGACGAAGAAGAAAGAGTAATAAGAACGATAAGAAAGAACGTAAGTCCCGAATGGATTGTATGAATTGAATGTATATGTATGAATGAATGATTGTATATGATTGAGTTGGGATACGAAGAGTGACAAGAAGTAACAAGAAAGAATGTAAGCCAAAAATGAATTGCTATGAAATGAATGTATATGTATATGTGATTGTATATGAATGAGTCGCTAAGAAATGAATGTATATGTATGTATGGTTAGTTATGATTGAATTGGCCGGGCTAATGACGATACACCGAGCCATGACGAATTGGTCGGGCTAATGATGACACACCGAGCCATAATGAATTGGTCGGGCTAATGACGATACACCGAGCCATAATGAACTGGCCGGGCTAATGACGACACACCGAGCCATAATGAATTGGCCGGGCAAATGACGACACACCGAGCCATAATGAATTGGCCGGGCAAATGACGACACACCGAGCCATAATGAATTGGCCGGGCAAATGTTATCACACCAAGCCATGATGAGTTCGGCCGGGCAATGATGACGTATAAACACCGATTATTCGGGAATGTAATAATAGTAATAACGGTATTAATAGTACAAGCCCAAGGAGGCATATGCTATTATAAAACTCGCAAAGGCGAGGTTATGATTATAGTTATGATATAATTATGAGCCCGAGGAGGCATATGTGTGTGTGAATGTATGTGATAACGATAATGGTAATGATGATTATGATTATGAGCCCATGGAGGCATATTTATTGGTTGTGGTCCTATAAGGACGTATATGCGATGATTGTATAAATGGAATGAATATATGATGAATGTATTTGAATGATATACTTAAAAGTAAGAAACCCACAGTAAAGCAGGTGTAAACTAAAGAGATGAATACTTAACGCATCGGATATAATGAACCCGTATGAAAGTAACAGACTTGTGATAATGAAATATATCTTGAATCTCTGAAATGATGGAAATGAGTTCCATAATGAATATGTTAAAGGTATGTTGCCCTCGGAGGTAAATCCTAGTATTCATGAGTTGTATACTCCTATTGTATTGTTATGTTATTGCCTTCAGTTATATATATTCCTGTCTTACATACTCAGTACATATTTCGTAGTGACATCCTTTGTTGTGGACGCTGCAGGTCCTGATAGATTGACAGGTGAAGCTCCTCCTCCACAGTAGGCTACCATATCAGTCCAGCAGAAATAGCAAG
The DNA here is from genome assembly GCA_002018475.1 of Nicotiana obtusifolia. Taxonomy (NCBI): domain Eukaryota; kingdom Viridiplantae; phylum Streptophyta; class Magnoliopsida; order Solanales; family Solanaceae; genus Nicotiana; species Nicotiana obtusifolia. The sequence continues at coordinate 29,906 of MCJB01051513.1, read as the reverse complement.
GTTCATCTNCAATAGAGTAAGTTATGATCGATTTTAAGTTGCATGTGTTACAAGCATGTTTAATGAGGCTATGAGGGAAAAGATTGGGGGAAAGAGTTACTTGAACTTCATAAAAATGTGAATAGTAGTATGAAGTATAGTAAGTAATGATTGGGTTGTTCCCAAAATTGTAGATTAAAGAGTTGTGCGCTCTTCCATAAGCTTGGAAGTGGATGCTAAGTAATTACGCACCAGGTATGTAAGACTAAACCGTCCTTTCTTGCACGATTCCCGTTCTATGTAATGTCTCAAAGAATCCCCAAAGTACATATTCTACTCTTAGAAGCTAAGGGAGCTTTTATTGATTTCCTTCCTATTATATGAGATTCTATATGTCAATGTTGTTTGCAATTGTGCTACTTAATGAGCACAATTGATATGAGAATCATATGCTATGTTATGACGAACGATAAGAAAGAATGTAATTCACGAATGAGTTGTTATGAAACGAATGTGTATGTATATGTACGAATGAGTGTTTAAATATGATTGAGCCGATGAAGAAAGAAGTAATGAAAATGATAAGAATGAACTTAGGTCTTACGTGATTGAATGTGTATGATCACATCTAGGAAGAAATAATTGAATGAACTGCCTACGCAGTGTCTGTTGGGCACTTAAGGTGCAATATATATATACGAGATCATATAAAGAACGTACACCGAGCCATAATGAATTGGCCGGGCTAATGACGATGCACCGAGCCATAATGAATTGGCCGGGCTAATGACGATACACCGAGCCATAATGAATTGGCCGGGCTAATGACGATACACCGAGCCATAATGAACTGGCCAGGCTAATGACGATACACCGAGCCATAATGAATTGGCCGGGCTAATGATGATACACCGAGCCATAATGAATTGGCCGGGCTAATGACGACACACCGAGCCATAATGAATTCGGCCGGGCAATGATGACATATAAACACCGCTTAGTCGGGTATGTGATAATAGTAATAATGGTAGCAATAAGTACGAGCCCAAAGAGGCATATACTATTATGACCGAGCTTGATATGGCCGGGTAAGGTTAAGATCATGAATATAGTTATGATATAATTGTGAGCCCGAGGAGGCATATGTGTGTGTGAATGTATGTGATAACGATAATGGTAATGATGATTATGATTATGAGCCCATGGAGGCATATTTATTGGTTGTGGTCCTATAAGGACGTATGTGTGATGAATGTGATTTGAACGAAATGCTTAAAAGTAAGAAACCTTCAATAAAGCAGTTGAACGAAAGAGAGGAGTACCGAAAGCATTGATTATAATGAACCCGTATGAAAGTAACAGACTTGTGATAATGAAATATGTCTTGAATCTCTGAAATGATGGAAATGAGTTCCATAACGAGTATGTTAAAGGTATGCTTCCCTCAGAGGTAAATTCCAGTGTTATGAGCTGTTTGCTTCCATTATATTGCTTATGCTATTGCTTTCAGTTATATTCCTGTCTTACATACTCAGTACATATTTCGTACTGACGTCCTTTGTTGTGGACGCTGCATATCGTGCTGCAGGTCCTAATAGATTGACAGGTGAAGCTCCTCCTCCACAGTAGCCTACCATATCAGTCCAGCAGAAATAGCAAGGTTCATCTTTCGGACTTGCTATACTTGGGTATGCTTTTGTATAAATATTTTTGGGCACGTCGGGGTCCTGTTCCAACTAAGTATTTTGTATACATTCCATAGAGGCTCATTAGACAAGTTGTCAGTATGTATAAATAGGAGTTGGGCTATGTGTAATTATGTCGCCTAGTTGGCATCATATGTATTGTGTGTATGGTTTTGTATATAGCCCAGTGGGTTATGTTATGGTGAATGTATGTTTATATTATGGTATATTGCTGCGACAGGTAATGTCATTATAGTCGACAGGTATAATGTCGTTATTGCCGTGTTGGCAAGTATGTGCACCTTACGAATAATAAGGGTAGTCATGTACAGGGTTCGCCGGTACTCTGCAAGCAGGGTTCGGTGCCCGGTCGCAGGCCCCGAGGTTGGGTCGCGACACTCGTATCTTCATATCGTAGCATGGTAGGTGCAGTGAGTCATGAGGCATTGGGATTTTATGCACAAGGTTGCATTTTAGTTTCAGAAGAAAAAGTCATGAGTTTTAGAAACCATGGGAGACTTTAGATGTTTAAGAGCATGCTAGCACTATCTTTTATCGCCTGAGAAGGGTGGTTGTCTTGGAAGGTTCACTGTGTATTGACTTGTAGATGCTTGACAAGTATCGCCTGGTTATTGGTTGCTGAGATGCAGGTTTGCTATGTGGCGTGATGTTTGGGGTAAAAGATATATATTTTATGTAAAACACCTCATATTTGGCCTTTGTGTTATGAAATTGGGATGTTAATTACTTCGATTCATGTTAAATTGATGTGTTTTTATGTGTAGGAATGAGTCGGGAGCAATTGGGGGCGAAACGAGCAAGAAACAAGCCAAAACGAGACAAAAGCGGACAAGAAGGCATTGGGCGCCACAGGCAGCGCCTGGCGCCACCTGTGGCGCTGGAGACAGCAAGCTGAAGAAACCCACTGGACGCAGTGCCCTGGGGGACGCCTGGCGCCAACCAGGGCACCGACGTCGGGAATTTGTCCTAATTCGTCTAGGAGTCCACTATTTTGACCCTACCCCTTCCCAATACCTATATAAACACCTCCAAACCCAATAGGAAGGAGGAGAACGTGATTTGGGAGTCAATAACGCCACGGAACATCGCAAAGAAGCAATCAATCATCAGTTCTTCATCTCTGTCTAGTATTTTTATAGTTTTTCAACACTTTATATTTTGATTATTCTGAACATGAGTGGCTAATCACCCCTTGTTCTGGGGTTGTGATTAGCCATGAATATTGTGATTCGAAGTTGACAATTTCTTGTTTATAATTCATGATTATATGGTTGTTTCTTCAATTCTATGCTTAATTGCTTAATTGTTTGGCCGTCAATTAAGTTCTATCAACTATCTATGCTATGTTTGGAAAACTATGTTTAGATTAGAGAAGAATTGAAGAAGGCATGTTCTTAACCTTTTAAGGGGGGCGGATTCGTGGTTAGGATAGGAATATACTTAATCACCATGCTTAATTGAATATCGTGTTTTTATTGCATTGTTGATAAATTAATTCCATAGGAATATAGGTGTTAATTTTATTAAGAATAGACGAATAGTACTTCGGAAGAAGGCTATGAGTATGTTTATCGATTAATTAGCAACCATACATGAATTATATGAACGGGAAGTTAATTAGCACACAATAGGATTGGTAAAATAATCACAACCCTAGAATATTTGTCTCCATTGATTAACAACACATAATTTGTTCTTTGATTATACTAGTTTTAAATTAGAGCTGTAGTTAGAATAATCCATCTATTGAACTCGACTTTTGCTTGCTTACATAACAATATTAGTTCGTTAGAAAGTAGTTAATTTAAGTCCCTGTGGGTACGATAACCTGGACTTACAATCCTATATTACTTGTCGACCGCGTATACTTGTGTGTGCGTTAGGGAGAAACAAGTTTTTGGCGCCGTTGCCGGGGACTTAAAAATCTACTACTTTACCAACTTCAGCTTATATTTGTTATTTATTCAAGTTTCACTAATCGGCTTACGTTGTTTTCACACACAGGCTCTTCTATTGAATGCGGAGGAGTAGAAGCGCAAACAACCTTCTTCCTTTTGATCCAGAAATTGAACGAACACTGCACAGAGTAAGAAGGGATATAGAAGCCAGGACTAGAATTAACAGAGAGTTGGACATTGTTGTTCAACCACAGCCAATTGAGATGGTGGGAAATGCGGAAAGAGCGGTAATCGAAGCTGCAAGACCAAATCTTGCCAACATGACTCAAGCGATTGTCAAGCCTGAAATCACAGGGCACTTTGAGCTAAAACAATACATGGTGCAGCTAATCCAATCTACAGGGCAGTATGTGGGACTGTCGCATGAAGACCCACAGAGACATATTCAGAACTTTTTGGAAATCACGGATACTTATTATTATCCAAATGTTTCCAAAGATTATGTGAGATTGACATTGTTTCCTTTTTCTCTATTGGGGGAACCAAAAGAGTGGTTGCAAAAGCAGCTGGTGTAGGACAACAAACAATTCAGAACTGAATACCAAACCCTCACCACAACAGTGAGGAATCTGGAACACCAATTGGGACAGCTGGCCGGGGCTCAAAATACTCGACCAGCGATATTGAAGCAAACCCAAGGGCAGCACTGAATGCTGTATCATTAAGGAACGGGAGACAGTTGAAAGAGGTAGAATCGAAAAAGAAGAAGCAGGTGACCTTTAATGAAAAACCAATCACCAGAGAAGCAACAACAGAGAAGGCCAAAGAAGTTGAGAAGTCGGTTGAAGAGACAGGAGCTAAGCAACCCCCACAATTGGTTGCAACGTCCCCACCTCCATTTACACAGAGGTTACAAAAATTGAGGGATAATGAGGCATGCAAAAAGTTCCTTGACATTTTGAAACAGGTACAAATCAACATTCCATTGGTTGACATATTGCAAGAGGTGCCTAAATACGCAAAGTATATCAAGGATATTGTGGCCAACAAAAGGAGATTGACTGAATTTGAAACTGTGGCACTCACCGAGGAATGTAGTTCGAGAATTCAAGGCAAGCTACCACAGAAATTGAAGGATTCGGGCAGCTTCACCATTCAAATTTCAATCGGGAAACATGCGGTAGGAAGAGCGTTATGTGATCTTGGAGCGAGTATAAACTTGATGCCACTCTCAGTATTCAGACAGTTGGGATTGGGCGACCCACGCCCAACAATAGTTATATTACAGTTGGCAGACCGCTCCCTGGCTCATCCGGAGGGAGTAATTGAAGATGTCCTGGTCCAAGTTGTCTTATTCATATTTTCGGCTGACTTCATCATCCTAGATTACGAGCCAGATCAGGACGTCCCATTTATCTTGGGGCGCCCATTCCTAGCCACCGGCCGCACCATTATCGATGTCTGTGAGGGTAAAATGACGATGAGAGTAGGGGATCAAGAAGAAGTATTTAATGTCTATAAAGCACTCCGAATGCCAACACATTATGAAGAGTTATCCATGATCTCAGTGGTGGAGGATGTCTCTACATCCTTAGTGCCTTACCTGAGCCCAACTGATCCTGTTGAACGTATATTGATTGGGGATATGGAAGTTAATGAAGATGAGATGATGGGGGAAATCGTACAAATATTGGACATATCTTGCAATTATATTCAGGGGTTCAGAAAATTTGAAGAATTGGAGAGGCCTGTTACTCTGACCCTTCCCAGGCCATCTATTGAGGAAGCACCAAGGCTCGAACTTAAGCCACTTCCAGCGCATCTGCGCTATGCATATTTGGGTAATTCTGAGACGTTGCCAGTGATTATATCATCCATTTTGACCAGCACGCAAGAAGAAAAATTGCTTCGGGTCCTTCGAGAATACAAAAAGGCAATCGGGTGGACCATAGCAGATATAAAGGGGATTAGTCCATCTTTTTGCATGCATAAAATTTTTCTAAAGGATGACACCGCCCTAGTGTAGAGCAGCAATGAAAGTTGAATCCTATCATGAAAGAAGTGGTGAAGAAGGAAGTCATAAAATTTCTTCACGCGGTATCATTTTTCCAATTTCTAACAGCAATTGGGTCAGCCCAGTGCAGTGTATACCGAAAAAGGGGGGAATGACCGTTGTAGAGAACGAGAAGAATGAGTTAATTCCTACTGGAACTATCATAGGATGGAGAGTATGCATTGACTACAGGAAACTCAACAAACCGACCCAAAAAGACCACTTCCCACTCCCATTCATTGATCAAATGCTCGACAGATTAGCAGGGCATGAATACTATTGTTTTCTGGATGGCTACTCGGGGTACAACCAAATTGTCATATGCCCCGAAGATCAAGAGAAGACCACCTTCACTTGCCCTTATGGCACTTTCGCCTTCAAGCAAATTCCATTCGGCTTATGCAATGCACCGGCAACATTCCAAAGATGCTTGATGGCTATTTTCACCGATATGGTGAAAAAATTCGTGGAAGTATTCATGGATGATTTTTCAGTTTTTGGGTCTTCCTATGATAATTGCTTAGAAAACCTTAGCAAGGTTCTAGCACGCTGCGAAGAAACGAATCTGCTGCTTAATTGGGAAAAGTGCCACTTTATGGTGCAAGAAGGAATTGTATTAGGTCACAAAATCTCCAGAACCGGTATCGAAGTAGATAAAGCCAAAGTGGAGGCTGTTGAAAAATTACCTCCACCAATTTCAGTCAAGGGTGTCCGGAGCTTCTTGGGACATGCAGGTTTTTATCGATGATTTATTAAAGATTTTTCAAAAATTGCTACTCCTTTGTGCAGGTTGCTCGAAAAAGATGGATCCTTCAAATTTGATGATTCCTGCCTCACGGCTTTTGAAGAACTTAAGAAGAAGTTGGTGACTGCACCTATCATCGTAGCACCGGATTGGTCATTGCCCTTTGAACATATGTGTGATGCAAGTGACTTGGCTATTGGAGCAGTGCTGGGACAATGGAAGGATAAGGTGTTCCACTCAATCTACTATGCAAGCAAAACTCTTGACGCTGCACAACAAAATTACACCACCACAGAAAAAGAGTTGTTAGCAGTAGTTTGGGCATTCGAAAAATTTCTAGCTTATTTGGTGGGAACAAAAGTCATAGTCCACACCGACCACGCAGCAATCAGGTACCTATTTACTAAAAAAGAGTCTAAAGCTAGATTAATGCGCTGGGTATTGTTGTTGCAGGAATTTGATGTGGAAATCAGAGATCGGAAGGGGACAGAAAATCAGGTAGCTGACCATCTATCCCGCTTGAAAAATCATGATCACGTGGAGGAAGATTGACAAATAAAAGAAGTATTTCCAGATGAACATCTCTTTGCTAATAACTCATGATTCTTCCCCCTGGTATGCGGATTATGTGAACTACTTGGTGAGCGGCGTACTTCCTCCAGATTTTAAGACTGAAGCCAGAAAAAGGTTCTTGCATGATGTGAATTTCTACTACTGGGATGAACCTTATTTATTCAAACAGTGTGCTGATCAGTTAATGCGGAGATGTATTCCGGAAGAAGAAGTAGAGTCCGTACTGCATGATTGTCACGCCTCACCTTATGGAGGCCATCACGGAGGAGACAGAACAGCAGCTAAGGTACTACAATCCGGTCTATTCTGGCCAACCTTGTTCAAGGACGCACATGCATTTGTTAAAAGGTGCGTTCAATGCCAGAGAACGGGCACCATCACACGGAAGCAGGAGATGCCTCAAAACAACATTCTAGAAGTTGAACTTTTTGATGTTTGGGGGATAGACTTTATGGGACCATTCCCACCTTCCAGAGGGAACAAATATATTCTGCCAGCCGTTGATTATGTGTCGAAATAGGTGGAAGCAATTGCTTTGCCTAAAAATGATTCCATGGTAGTCACTGCATTCGTGAAGAAGAATATATTCTCCAGATTTGGCACTCCACGGGCATTAATCAGCGATGAAGGAACGCACTTTTGCAATCAGCTATCAAATAACCTTCTAGCAAAATATGGGGTTCATCACAAAGTTGCCACAGCATATCATCCCCAGACAAGCAGCCAAGCAGAGGTGTTCAATAGGGAGATTAAACAAATTCTAGAAAAGACAGTGAGCGTGAACAGAAAGGATTGGGCTTCGAAGCTGGATGATGCTCTTTGGGCATATAGGACAGCTTACAAAACTCCAATTGGAACGTCCCCCTACAAATTGGTTTATGGAAAAGCATGTCACTTGCCGGTGGAGTTGGAGCATAAAGCTTACTGGGCGATCAAAAGGCTAAATATGGACTTTGAAGAAGCAGGTGAGAAACGGCTTATGCAGTTGAACGAATTAGATGAGTTCCGACTACACTCCTACGAGAATGCTAAATGGTATAAAGAGAAGATAAAAAGATGGTTACGACAAGCACATCAAACCACGCCATTTTGAACCGGGTCAACAAGTGCTATTATTCAATTCAAGACTAAGGTTATTTCCCGAAAAGCTAAAATCCAGATGGTCAGGTCCATTCGAAGTGGTGCGGGTCACTCCATATGGTGCAATCGAACTGCGAGCTTTGAATAGTGAAAGAAAATTTTTGGTGAACGGTCAGAGGGTTAAGCACTATTGGGGAGGTCTGATTAACAGAGATAAAACCAAAGTCGTGCTCACCAATGAGTAAAGCGAAAAATCGGAGTCGTGCCGCGACGTTAAATCAGGCGCTTGTTGGGAGGCAACCCAATTTTTGTCGTTTTTTTTAGTTAACTTCTTGTTTTATTCTTTTAGATTAGCTAGGGGAATATAATTGATGTATACAATTATTAGATGTAATGTTGTAATACATATTAGTGACAAAAAGAAAAAAAAAAACAGCGGAAAAGTTCTGTCTTTAGCGCCCAGGCCAGCGCCCAGCACTGCCTGCGGCGCTCCAGGTAGTAAGTTCAAGACCCCCAGCGCTAGGAGGGGCGCTAGGCGCCGGCTGGGGGGGCGTCAGGTAAGTTGTCTATTTTTCTTTTTATTTTATAATTTTAAACCCATACCCGCTAACCCGACCCACAACCCGTTTTCTACTAACAAAAATAACCCTTTAATATAAACAACCCACCCGTTTTTCACCCCACAAACACAACACACGCGATTTTCTGCTTCTTCTTCACTAACGATTTCATATTTTCTTTCTCATTAATCTTCATTCTTCAGGTATGATCGTCTACTATTCTCCTTCCTCTTCTCTTTTAATTTCTTTGTCTTTTATTTTTGTACATACATTCATGTTCCCTTCCCCAACAATTCCCCTTCTTTTCTTCTATTCTAAAAATTCATGGTAGTATAGTTGAGCCGAAATTTTATTTGGTTCTTGTTGTTATCGGAGTAGTAAACTAACATTCACTCTACTTCGTCAAAATCAGGAGGGCTACTATACTTCACCATTGTTGAAAGTGAAGAACAGCTTTCATTCCCACAACCTGTTTGTTTAAATGCCTGAATGAGAAATTTTAATGCACCGGTGAAGTCTGAGTAACCGGAAACCCTTGTATATGCGTTTGAACTAAGTGTGGGGTATCTTGGGTGAATTTTACATGTTGAGGGGTAGGTCTTTATGTCAAACATGCTTCCCGCCATCACTATTATTCATGTATGTTGTATAATTGTGCTACACTCGTTTATTATATTTTTACCATTAGCATAGAATGTGCCGAATTTTTTTCTTCTTTATCCTTATCGTTTAGCAACGTCGCCATAATCACTATTTATTTTTTTGACACATGGGAGAGTCTTGAGTATTCATAATTTGTATTGAAACACTTGTTTATATGATTGGAGTTTAAGTGTGGGGTTCATTAATGATGTGGTATTTGCAATACATATGTTACACTTTGCTTACTTTCATATTTGCTTGTGTGCAGGACATTATGGCACGAGATGATGCTAAAGGCAAAGGTCTTGGAAAAGCCTCCGCTACTTGACAAGCTCCTAAGAAGAGAAGACAAGGAGAGGGCTCATCGTGACAGTCCAAGGGAAAGCAAGTAGACGAGGGATCACAGCAAGTCCCCTCCAGGCCTCACCCGCGCTTGGACTTGATTAATGACGCTGCGGCAGTATGGTATTGGAACTTTGTGCCAACTGGGCGCTACGTTTCCGAAATGGGCATAAACACTACTAGTTTAGAAAGGCGGTTCCCGGACGTGCTCGCCAGACTACGCCTCTCATGCATGGACAAATTTCTTGATTGCCCAGGGCCGGGCAATTTGAGTCTAGTTCGTGAACTATATGCCAACTGGGTCCATCATCGCTCCATCTCTTATGTTCGAGGAACCGAGGTGCCATTGGGTCGAGAAGAGCTGTGTAACTATCTCGGTGTTGAAAATGCCGATCCTCAGAGACTTCAAAACCTCATTAAGAGTCCCCCTTATGAGCTAATCCGACATACATTGTGTGGCATTGATTCCAATGCCAAGTGGAACAGGAAGCAGGGAAACATTCGTCTTTCGATGGTCAGGGCGGATTTCAACAACACTGCCAAAGTATGGCAGAATTTTGTGCAGGCTAGACTGATGCCTGCCGAACACAGTAGTGACTGCACTCGAGCCAGAGTGTGTCTGATCTTCTCCCTCATGACCGGCCGACCTATAAATATCGCTGAGATAATGCTCAACGAGATGGCCCGCACTAGATTCGGGCGGCAGATTCGGCGGTTATATTATGGCAACCTTCTGACACAATACATGAGATTCTTGGGAGTGCCTGAATATCCTGGGCACGATGAAGTGGTAGAGGCACCAGCTGGGCTTATGGAAATTACCTCCGTCATGGAGCCATCATCTAAGCTCACCCCAGAGGCACGATTGGAGCATGAGGAGAATTTCAATAAATACATGTAAAACGCTCTCAATTTGCTTATGAGCCGAGCCGGTATCACTGATGACGAGCGCATGCACCTGCGCGATGATCAATCCGGCGCGTCTAAGGAGATGTTAGGGATTGCACCTGGCAGTCCGGTACATTCGTCCGAGGATGCCAACACAGTGCAAGGCTCAGATCACGAGGGGGATGACGATGATGAAGCAACCGGTCCCATGGCGTTGGTACCTTTTGAGCTGGATTCTGATGAGACCGGCACAGACTGACAGGGAGTTTTCTTTTCACCCTACTTTGCTTTTAATATTTTTAATGCATCGAGGACTATGCATACTTTAAGTGTGGGGTGGGGGAGTTACTTCTTATGCTGGTGATTGTATGTTGTTAAAACTTGTGTGTGATGTGATGTGAATTTATGAAGTACTAGTTTTATTTTTGCAGTTTTTTATCATAATTGTAGTTTGTAATTTACTTGTAGTATTTTTGTTCTTGTGATAAGTTGTTTGTTATAATTTCTAGAGTAGACTAAAATATAAATGAAAAAAAAAAACCAGAAAAACGAAAAATAAAATAAAATATATATATTCCAGATTTTTCCCGACGATGGATTGTTTTCTTGAGGGATAAAATTTGATTAAAAACAACAAAAAGATTTTGTTTTATTTATAGGTTAGTTAGGTAATATTCCTTTATTTTTCTTAATGCACCGGTTCTTTTCCAAGGATGTAGCTCGAACCGGGCAATTTAATTTCTTTTTAGGACTATATTAGGAAGAACTGAGTTATGTAGTAATGCTTCTTGACATGGTTGATGCTAGTACAATAGGCTATGACACATGATCTACTTCCCGTTTAGTTAATTTGTAAGCCTAAAGAAAATTCGCCCAATTTGTGACACCTCTTCCCAATCGTTGACTTGCATATCATATAGTGTAATTACTGCTTAAATGTTTCAATTATATATGCTTGCTTAACTTGAAATTTGAACAGAACCGTTGTGATTGAGTCATGTGCATTGTGTGAGTGAGGTTTTGATTCTCTGTGCTATCCTGTATAGTCTAGAACTTGCCCCGTGTGTTAATTGAAGCGAAATTGTAAGTTGGGCTAATCTAAGAAATGATATAGGCATTTTCTTGTTTGATTATGGATGTGCTTGTCACATCGAATATAAATTTGTCCATTGCTAGCCCCTTTGAGCCTGTAGGCCTTTTTCTTTGGTACCTACGTTACAAGCCATTCCCTTATTTTGTTCTTGAATTAGACCTTATTTGAACATTTATCTCCTAAAGCACTTAGTAGCTAAAAGAAGTAAGGGTGGAATTGGGGGATTGCCTTGTTTATGAGTGGACCTGTGAAAGGACTTGTAGGTGCAATGAAGCTAGAATTAAGAATCACTAGCTGATGAATATTGGTATGGAGTGTGAAAAGAAAAGAAAAAAAAAAGAGAAAAAAAAGAAAAAAAAAGAAAAAAGGGAAAAAAGGGAAAAAATGTTAGAAAAATATTAGTGAAAATATATAGAAAAACACCTCCTATTGATTTGTGCTAGTGGAATGATAGAATTGCTGAGTTGAAAAAAGAAAGGCTGTGTATATGAGACAAGTTTAGTAATTGAAAAAAAGAGAAGTGTTCGAATTTTGATTGTAATGTATTAAGTGCTTAGGAGGATTAGCCACTATTACCAGATATATCCTACCTGTCCCCTAGCCATTACAACCTTAAAAGTCCTAGTTGATCTTAGATATGACTAACTCATTAGTAGAAATCTACACTACGGGCAAGCTTATGGTACTTTACGGGAAGCATATGAGTTCTTTGTGAGAGTGAGGGTATGTTGTTCAAAAATTGTGTGATATTATTCATATATGTTCACTCTTCGGATTGTGGTAAGGGCACATGATTTCATGAGCGATTGGTAATATTGTAAATTGTCTTGTTAGGTAAGTATATGTATTGAGATTGCTTAATGTTTGCAAGTTGGCTTTTGAGGTTGGGTGGTGACATTTGGGTTGTTGGATGATAATGAAGTATTGTGCTTAAGTAGACTTTACGGGAAATATATGGATTAATTATGTGTTCATGCATATTTGCTAGTATTGATTGTGTTCAAAAGTATGATTTGGATTGAAAAGTTGAATGTTTCGTGATGATATCAAGAGTTTGGTAGTTGGGAAGGTTGTATATAATCTCATTGCTCGAGGACGAGCAAGAGTCTAAGTGTGGGGTGTTGATGTTTGGGGTAAAAGATATATATTTTTATGTAAAACACCTCATATTTGGCCTTTGTGTTATGAAATTGGGATGTTAATTACTTCGATTCATGTTAAATTGATGTGTTTTTATGTGTGGGAATGAGTCGGGATCAATTGGGGGTGAAACGAGCAATAAACAAGCCAAAATGAGACAAAAGCGGACAAGAAGGCATTGGGCGCCACAGGCAGTGCCTGGCGCCACCTGTGGCGCTGGAGTCAGCAAGCTGAAGAAACCCATTGGACGCAGCGCCCTGGGGGGCGCAGCCAGGGCGCCGACGTCAGGAATTTGTCCTAATTCGTCTAGGAGTCTACTATTTCGACCCTACCCCTTCCCAACACCTATATAAACACCTCCAAACCCAATAGGAAGGAGGAGAACATGATTTGGGAGTCAATAACGCTATGGAACATCGCAAAGAAGCAATCAATCATCAGTTCTTCATCTCTGTCTAGTATTTTTATAGTTTTTCAACACTTTATGTTTTGATTATTCTGAACATGAGTGGCTAATCATCCCTTGTTCTGGGGTTGTGATTAGCCATGAATATTGTGATTCGAAGTTGACAATTTCTTATTTATAATTCATGATTATATGGTTGTTTCTTCAATTCTATGCTTAATTGCTTAATTGTTTGGCCGTCAATTAAGTTCTATCAACTATCTATGCTATGTTTGGGAAAACTATGTTTAGATTAGAGAAGAATTGAAGAAAGCATGTTCTTAACCTTTTAAGGGAGGCGGATTCGTGGTTAGGATAGGAATATACTTAATCACTATGCTTAATTGAATATCATGTTTTTATTGCATTCTTGATAAATTAATTCCATAGGAATATAGGTGTTAATTTTATTAAGAATAAACGAATAGTACTTCGGAAGAAGGCTATGAGTATGTTTATCGATTAATTAGCAACCATATATGAATTATATGAACGGGAAGTTAATTAGCACACAATAGGATTGGTAAAATAATCACAACCCTGGAATATTTGTCTCCATTGATTAACAACACATAATTTGTTCTTTGATTATACTAGTTTTAAATTAGAGCTGTAGTTAGAATAATCCATCTATTGAACTCGACTTTTGCTTGCTTACATAACAATATTAGTTCGTTAGAAAGTAGTTAATTTAAGTCCCTGTGGGTACGATAACCTGGACTTACAATCCTATATTACTTGTCGACCGCGTATACTTGCGTGTGCGTTAGGGAGCAACAAGCTTTTGGCGCCATTGCCGGGGACTTAAAAATCTACTACTTTACCAACTTCAGCTTATATTTGTTATTTATTCAAGTTTCACTAATCGGCTTACGTTGTTTGCACACACAGGCTCTTCTATTGAATGCGGAGGAGTAGAAGCGCAAACAACCTTTTCCAGAAATTGAACAAACACTGCACAAAGTAAGAAGGGATATAGAAGCCAGAACTAGAATTAACAGAGAGTTGGACATTGTTGTTCAACCACAGCCAATTGAGATGGCGGGAAATGTGGAAAGAGCGGTAATCGATGCTGCAAGACCAAATCTTGCCAACATGACTCAGGCGATTGTCAAGCTTGAAATCACAAGGCACTTTGAGCTAAAACAATACATGGTGCAGCTAATCCAATCTACAGGGCAGTATGTGGGACTGTCGCATGAAGACCCACAGAGACATATTCAGAACTTTTTGGAAATCACGGATACTTATAATTATCCAAATGTTTCCAAAGATTATGTGAGGTTGACATTGTTTCCTTTTTCTCTATTGGGGGAAGCAAAAGAGTGGTTGCAAAAGGAGCCTGCGAATTCTATTTACACATGGGATGACCTGGCCAGGAAATTCCCGATCAAATTCTTTCCAACTAAGAAGACAAAGTCACTGAGAAGCCAGATTTTGGGATTTGAACAACGGGAAGGAGAAACTCTTCGACAGGCATGGGAAAGGTATAAGAAGCTACTTAGGGATTGTCCACACCATTGCCAGACAGATGAGGTCCTAGGACATACTTTTGTTGATGGGCTAGACGAAGCTTCAAAAATGAACCTTGACTCAGCTTGCGGAGGCAGTTGCGTATTAGGTTCGGAGTGCGTCATATATGTCACGCGCCGTTTTCTCGCAAAAGCGGGTTTCGACGTGTGCCAACTCTTTAAATGGGTATTAAAAGAGAAGAGTCACCACCTAATATTTTTGAGGTGCGTTAAGGCACCTATTTGCAAATAACTCTATTAGAACTAGTCCAGGTTACCAAAGATCGGGTAAGGGCTCAAATTACCTCAAAGAGAAGGTGTTAGGCACTCTTCGATGTCTACAACTGTGGGTCCTAACCGAAGTTCATGTTATGTGGATTATTAGATTATAATTGTCCTAAGTGATCATATAAGTGAGGGAAGACAAGGAATTTAAAGGTTCTACTATGAACACGTGCAAAGTAAAGCAGGCAACAATTAGACTATATATAGATAATCAATACAAGTCTTTAGAGGTTGCAAGGTACAACTTAATTATTCTATGTTCGACGACTAAGTATGAGCAATAAACGTAGAAAAAAGAAGGGGGGGGGGGTCCTAAGTTTTTTAGCCTAAAGAATCACCCCGTGCAACATAAATAATGCTTCGCAACTCCCTTAGGATAGGGGTTGCTCATATTATTCAACGGGCACCAGACTATCATCTCTTGCTACCCAATTACTATGTTAAAATTTTTTACCTAACGCATTCTAATTCAATTCTAAACTGCGTCCTAGGCGTGCACTACCCATCCCATGCCTATGGTCTAGGATGTTTTTGGACCTGCTATTTGGATGGTTCTAGACTCTACTTAGGATGTTCAAAAATGATAAAACTAACGCGCATTCAAAAAAATATATATGACTTCACATAAAGACAACAAATGGCTCAAGTTCGCCTCCACACACAAGCATGAAATGCGCACAGGCAATTTAGGAAAATGGACAATTTTAGAATTAAGAACTTTATAGCCGTTAGGTCCTATGGGCATAATTTGTAGGTGACTCTGATTTCCATGATTTGTATCGGCAATAATGCGGCTTTAGATCAACGAATTCGCAACTTATAAACATTATAAACCTTATACGTATGACATCTAAATGTTGCACAGGGAGGCAGTGAAACAACTTGATAGCCTAGCGTTAATAGCGTTAATTTCATAAACAGTTCTCCTAGGCGAGTAAGAGTGTCCTATAGGCAGGATTTCTAACAATTAAAAATTAAACATGATTTTGTAACACTTTTTCCCTATAGAAGGCATGGCCGTCTAAGTGGGACAGTACAATAACAAAAGCAGCTGATTAATTAATCAACCCTATAGTCATGGTATCTACATGAGTATTATGAACGCGTGTTTTGTTGCATCTTATAGGCATGCTATCTAATAGTTAAGCAAGACGTTTGATCCTTAGGGACATCAGTAGTAGACATGGAAACAAGTGTAGCAATTACTTGAGCTAACATACTTTGAATAATGCACTAGTATCAGGCGTATTAAGTGAGGTGTGTGTGATTCCTATAGGCATGATTTCGATTAGTGTGTAGAATCAAAGAACGTCAAAACAAATATCCAAACCAGGCAATTTCCCCCTTAAGGAGGCTGGATATTGCATTGTTTACCTTGTAAGCCATAAGTTGGTCTAAACAGTATAAGATTAAACTAGGCATGGAACACCCATTAAAGTTCACAATTCGCAGGGCAACACATTTGGCTAACATAGTTGAGAACTGACTTCAGTAGAGTATTAAGTTACACAAGAATGATCCAACAAGAACTAAAACATATGAATTGGTCTATCACAAGAATGCAGAATAAGGTAGGGAGATCATCTCAGGACGAGCAGTAGGTATAAACATTTAGACACATAAAAACACATTAGGCTAGACATGCTCGAGGTAGTGAGAATCATTTATGCTGCACACATACAATATGCA
Organism: Nicotiana obtusifolia; assembly: GCA_002018475.1. Classification (NCBI taxonomy): domain Eukaryota; kingdom Viridiplantae; phylum Streptophyta; class Magnoliopsida; order Solanales; family Solanaceae; genus Nicotiana; species Nicotiana obtusifolia. The sequence goes on along the minus strand of MCJB01051513.1, from coordinate 13,277 downwards.
TACATTGGAGGTAGAAATTAGGAAGGTTCAGAGGTCAGGAAAATTTAGAGCCAGGAAATAGAAGGGTGATATAATAGCACATTGGTTCATAAAAGGTTTAAGTGTCACAAAGCATAGATATGAAGGAAAGAGAATAAAATTGCTAAGGCAAAGAGACTCACCAGTTGCAAATTAACCAAACAAGCAAAATAAAAAGAACAATTTCAGCAGTGCTCCAATCATCAATAGCAAAAAGGGCAGCAGAATCCCAAAATCTCAGTGCGTCAAAGTTCACAAGGGTTTCAATTGAACCCCGGGCAGTGCTCGCACTGAGAAAAGAGTAACGACCGAATTATGGTAGCCTTAGGTTTCAGCCGGCTTAGGTCTCAAGTTTAGAATAATAGAATGAATGGAGTGAGGGAGTAATAACTATAGTTCAGTAATAATACTAAAGAGTTAAAAAGGGAATGGGGAAGGGGGCTTATATAGTAGTAGAAATTGAACGAACAACAAGGAAATATAATCAATCAACACAAAAAGGAAAGAATATATCCCATGCATACTCAAAATAACAGAGGAACTAAGAACTCCGAACCCTAGTTGGAGTCGGATTTAGGGCAAATCGTTCACAAGCCCTAATCACGACAGAATCGCCTGAGGCATACCATATACAAGAGAGATCTTTCTCTTCTTAAGTGTATAGAACAACAATCGCACCCAAAACCTTAGAATCAAAGCCAGATCTGTAAGGATCGAGCTTGCCAAAAGTGTAATGGTGATGAAAGTTACCATCAATGAGTGATAGTAGCAGAAAAGGTAAGTATAATCCGCGTATGTACGCGTACAAGGAAGGAATAAGAGAGAATCTCCATAATCGGCTAAGGTTTAATTTGAGAGTGGAGAGATGAGAGAATGTAGAGGCAGCTGGGGGGGGGGGGGGGA